>JAPWLS010001207.1:0-38814 GCA_028551675.1 Tineola bisselliella
TTTTTCTAAAAGGGAACGTAACCAGAGACCTCTAGTGGCAGTTGCAGTCCAATCGACATCTTGATTACAGGAACTAATTATCTATTTAAAATGACCGGCTTATAATAATCAAGATTATGCAATTATAATTTTGTCCGATTAATATAATTAATAATCGAATTATAACACATAATGCATGTTCAATTTACTAGTAAACAATTTAAAAACACTATGCGACGGAAAAAATTACGATGGGTCATTTGACTGTATTAAAATTTTAGTATTGGTCACCGCTTTTGTTATATACTATATAAAAAAACTGACTTATCGAAGGTTTGGGAGGCCAAAAGATTAATAACAATACACAGGTCCAATTATCACATTGGATATTTTTTTTGACCTCCAAATCCGTTTCTGGTCATGTGTGTGTTTTTATAAGGTACCATTCTTTATACAGATCCAAACCCTGGTCTCAAATAAGGACACCCCGTACTATGGGTATTGAAAATTACAGTCAATTCACTAAACAAGTGCGCGTGTAAAGTACAACGAAAAAACTCCACGCTTACACAACGATGAGATCATTGCTATACATGTTTGTTCGCACATTTATTGGTGGAATGTTCTATAGTTTCCACGTCAACATGCCTGTACTATGCAAAAAGCAATACACTATAATAATGAATCATTTATTGCTTTATTAGCTAGGTGACAGTAAACAATTGTAATGGACTATTTTCATTGGTCAAAAATCACGTCATCAATTTTTCAAGCGTGTGATTGGTCTATTTTGTTTCGTACTGCTAAGTGACATTTGGAGTTTTGAACTCTACTCAGTGAATCTATGCTTGAATGTATTACAATTTAGCACATACAAAACACTAATTTAGTAATTTCTTTCAAAACAGAAAGAGGGTACCTAGTAGGATAGGTTTCCGAACCTAGTACAGGGGCCCTTGCTATTTTATGTACAAAAAATTATCTATCAATAAACTATTTTATTTTATTTTTTTAAACATAATAAAATAAAACAAATATAAACGATGACGAGTTTCTTATTATCTTCTCGTCATACGCCTTTCCGAAGTCATGGTAGAGTCTAACGATGAGCAAGCGCACGCCTTTAGTGCCTATGCTAATAAACTAATTTCATTTCATTTCAAATAAAACCCGTATTAGTAAACAATGTATTAGTTTCAGTCATTCATAGCTATTTACATGTCCTAATCCCAGAATAAGGAGATCGCAGACATATAAAAACGGACGCTTAAAAAACCATCGAACGCTAGACCTCCATAATAATTCAAAACACAATGTGAAACGTGGAAATATGTAAATTCAATCTTTCTTGATCGTTATCGGTCCGTTTATCAGTCGCTACTCGCTATTTAACCTTGGCACGGTCGTTACATCGGCGTTAACACGTATTTAAAAGATACATATAGTATACTAGCTTTTACCCGCGGCTTCGCTCGCATTTAAGTCATTAAATAAGTATCAGAGATCATTTCAATATAAATGAATCAATATGATTCCAAACAGTTGAAACTATAGTCAGTTGGAAAATAAAAAGTATCCAATGTTACTTCTAGTACCACCAAAAATATGTGTACAAAGTTTCATGATGATCGTTTAAGTAGTTGTCGCGTGAAAACGTAACAAACAAACACACATTCACATTTATAATATTAGTAGGGATAGGGACTAGTGGAAAAGCTATGTTATATGGAAAGGAGAAATGAGAGGCGATTTACGAAATACACAAGAGTATAGCAGGTTCGTTTTTGACAGTTTAGGACGCTCATCTGTCATTCTTGTTTGAATTCTAGTCTATTTATATTTAAAATTTATAATCCCTACTAAGTTCTCGATTTGCTACCCTAAGTTTGGTTGCCTGGTAGAGATCATTGCTTAGTGATAAGGCCGCCTTTTGTTTTTTATTTTTTGTTTTCTTCTGTTCTTTAAATGTATTTTAATTTGTACAATAAAGAGTTATTATTATTATTATTAAGTTCATGGGAATGTTAGTGTTTGTCCACTAATCACGCTGATCAAATCGATACTGTCGCAAAACACCTATATTTAAATAACAAATCATAAACAGGAAGTATTTAATATTGAATTTAAAAAAAATCCAAATTTATTTTGACCAAACTAGATAAGATAATTCCCTGGATAGTCACAGAAACATCACACTTGCACGCAAACGAATAAGGGTCAACTGAGTTGTGCCTGCGCGTGCGCATCGTTAGGTTCAAAGACCGTAATTGTAAACTAGTTTTTCTGTTGCTTAGATTACATTCTCGCGTATGAAAGATAAAGACACCTTGAATCTAGACTTGAAAAAAAAAATACATACATAGCTTATTATAAGTACGTATGTAGAAAATAATTTAGTCATAAATACGAAATTTGTGACGAAATTTCTATTCGTAGATTCGTCATAGGTTATTCGCGAACGTTTTATTAATTTTAAAGTATTTATGCCGCTTACTATACGTTGAGAATGATTTTTATACGTATCGTAAGGATCCTTAATTTAAACTATAACGAGGACACTTTTAGAACCTGTCATTCCGTCAAACAAAAATGACAGTTGAGCGTCCTAAACCAGGGGTCGGCAGACTTATCAACCAGATGAGCCGAATATTAAGTTTGTAGATTTTTCCATGCCTTCAGAGAGCCGCAACATGAACTTTATTATATACTATTGTATTGTAAGAAGAGCCAGATAATCCTATGGCAAGAGCCGCATGCGGCTCGCGAGCCGCGGTCTGTCGACCCCTGTCCTAAACTATTCTACTAAAAGTTAAAACTTACTATTCCTGTTACATATTCACTTGTTTAAGGATCGCATTTTAATTTCAACATAACCCAGATTAAAAAATAATAAAAAAAAAAAATGAATTACCTGTACAGCTAAAAATGCGATAATATAGATAGAAAAACAACTCACATGCCGAAACGCCTCGTTATAGCAAACAAACGCGCGCGCACACACACACAAACGTTCGAACGACGAATAACGAAAGATAACGAATCCGTTTAGCGATGCCATAGAGCGAGAAACGTTTTTCTGTTTAGACACGGCTATTTATACGACCGCGCTCAAGGTCAGTTAGTGACGCCATTGCATCGTATTGTGTAATGGCGTGGAACAAGAAGTACAGAGGAAGTAGTATTACCTGTCTGGCAAAAGTTAGAAAATCATTTGTAGATTTACCACGTATTTAAATATACCTATTTCTACCAAAAAAAAAAAATTGTTACGAATATATATATTAAAAAAAAATAATATGAAGTTCATAAAACTAATTCTTCTGTTATAGATTAAAGATGAATTAAAGAAAATGTTACATGCAGTGGGAATTTTAATTTGATCTTGCAAGACCAGTCGTTTTGACTGGTCTGGTAAATCTAGTGTTAAATATGTAAGTTGACTAGGGTTTAGCATCGGTCACATGAATTTTGAACTACATTAATTTCTAACACAAGTGGTTTTATACCAAATAAACATCATTAACACTTGTAAAATTTGAAAATTCCAAATAATGAACAAAACAACAAAAAAAAAAATTCACTTACGATTTCATAGTATTGGTTATTGAATACAATTTATTACTAGTGACAAGCTTATGAATTTTCTTTTAAAGATTGTGTAAAATAGTGAAATTATGTGAAAAATTCGTCTATTGCAGTGTTTTATATCTAAATAATGGTATAAAACTAGGTAAAGCATAGAGCAAAATGCACAATACTATGAAATCGTAAGTGAATTGTTTGTTGTTGTTTTGTTCGGAATTTTAAAACTTTAGCAAAACATTTTCAAGTTTTAGAAGTGGTAATAATTAGAGATGTTCCGACTAGTCGGCCACTAGTCGGTAAAGCCGACTATCCGGCCACTATCGTAGTCGGCGACTAATCGACAAAAAGCGCCGACTATCCGGCTTCTTACTTTGTGTCTATTTCTCAATAAAATGTATGTGTTACTTCCTTGTAAAGAAAATATATTGATGACATTTATCAAACAAAATTAGTAGCTTAATTAAAAAACAAATCAACATAATATTTAATGACATATATTGCAATTCTGCGTGATGATATTTGAAACTATCGTCAAACTAGTGAGTCAAAAAACTTTTTTGTTATTTATATTTGTCCACATGTCAGTAGTGACTGAAATTGCAGCGAATCAGCTGTAAACGAAGCGTCACGGGAATTCCCTAAACCGTAGTCGGCTTGGCCGATTAGTCGGCCGACTAGTCGGCTTATTTACAACCGACTAGTCGGCTAGTCGGCCAAAGTCATAATCGGCACATCTCTAGTAATAATGTTTATTTGGTATAAAATCACAATTCTATCTATAACTTTATTTAAACAAACAAGCTCATTAAAAAGGCTTATTATACGATAAATTACTATCTTGATGACAACGTAGTGTGACTGATATGTTGGTGTGCTTATATACTTAGGTACTAACTTTATTTATATTAATTGTATTGTAGGATGCTTAATTAAAGCTAAGCAAGAATGTACCTTCTAACATTATATTGTGCATGGCTATGATTGACGAGTTTCTAGTGAATTCTTCTCGTCACTTGCCTTTTTCCGAAATCTTATAAAATTAAAATATCTTTTATTATTATTACCAATATATTATTATGTTATTTATTGTATATTAAACATATTTTTATAATAATTTAAGTTATATTATAGTTAAATCATATTAAGAAACATAAAACACCGAGACAAACCATCACTGGTTTTTGGCACCACATTGTAAAATTTATTTTAATAATAAACGTTTTATTATTTATTTTATAGATTCTGACTATGCGCAAGAGCCTAAAGGACATATGAGAAATAAAGATTTTTGTTTTTAATGTGGGATATATTATACTATATCAGCCATTCCCAAAGTGGTGTTCCGCGGAACGCTAGGGCTAAAATACTGCAAAAAATACCTACCAAAGGGAGATTATAAGGTTACATCTAAATATTCCAACTAAATATTACATTGCAATATGATTATTCACAAATACATATAAATCAGTTTTTTATAATTATATTAAGGCTTTTTCCTTAGCCAAAAAAGTTTGAGAACCTATGTACTATATATTACATACACGGACCGATAATTTAATCTTTGGTCTGTGGAGACTCTAAGCGTTCATTAAAAGACGAAGTGACTAACTCAAGTTATTTAACATTGACGCACATAACTATAAATAATTTTCTTAATTTAAATATATAAATATTATTTTTAATTGACATTTGTTTTTTTTTCGTAACTGAAGGACATTTTGTTAATTTGTTTTATTACACATCTTTGTTTACCGATATCTTGTTACGCATAGATAAAGAATTCGATTCCCGATCGCAATGAATTTATGCGCAAAACAGTGGGCTTATCACGAATTTTGGAAATTTGAGCAGTGCCACCGCGTGCGTATTTGGAACTACAATATTTTAGGTACTTTTTGTTAATTTTCGAACCTCTCGATCTTTCGTTCATTTGATAGATTGCTGGTGCTCGTTAGTCGTTAGTAAAAATTCATCATCCCGATTGCTAACGGATCCGTTTTACTTGTGACAGCTCGATACGAAAGCCAGACTAAATTCGTGATAAGCCCACTGAACACAGCTATTAGCCTATTAACGAAAATTTGTTAATATAATTGTAAGATAACTAAACAATTACATGTTTAAAAATTCATTCAAAAATCAAGTTACACTGATTTACTTTTTATTTATTACTTAATAATATAGAGTAAGCGAGTAAGAAGCGATCTCCTCCAGGCAACCAACTTTAAGATGTAGAGCAATTACTATTTAACATTTTATCATATCTTTTGTCTTTTAACACTAGGTTTACGGTACACGTCAATTTGACGCATTTTGACTTTTATCAAAGAATTACCAAAAACTGTTTAAATTTTTATTTTATCTCTTTGTATGACTTTTATTCATTGATCGAGGGAAATATATATTGAAGTCTATTTTCTTTAAAAGTGTTGAATTACTGAACTTGTAAATGTGGTATACCTATCTCTACGATATGCGTCAAATTGACGCGTTTTAGTAGAAGTAGATATATAGAAAACGTCCGTAAACCTAGTGTTAAAGAGGATATTAAAATGCACCTTTACACTACGAACAACGCATATAAATAAGATAAAAGGTAACAATTTAAAATGAATACAATTAATAACAATCATCATTATAAATCAACCACGTGTCGATTCTAATATCTACTACGATCTATGGCGCGTGACGTACGGTCGAGGAAACAACATGGTCGTTGATAAGGCCGCTATTTCTTGGATTATAAGTGTGCTACCATTATCGTATTCCTTTTTATAATATTAATATAAGTTGACAAATTAAATACAGGCAGTTTCGATGGAACTAAGACCACTGCTTCTATTATAGCCATCCACGACATTGTAATAATAATAAATACTATAATATAATAAATAACCTGGATAAGCAAGTCAGGTCCCGTTACTTTTAACCTGAAATACCTCTATGAGTGAGGGTTTCTTACTCTAGACCTCTGTAAGCGAGAATATTAACAATAACATTTCAATGGAAATCTCAAAACTAGCAAATCGACTCAAGCGCCATGTTCCTGTGGGCTTATCACGAATTTTAGTCTGGTTTTCGAACCGAGTTCGCTTCTAGCGATTTGTATGGAAATTTGAGCAGCGCCACCGCGTGCGGATTTAGAACTACAATATTTTAGATACTTTTTGTTAATTTTCGAACGTCTCGATCTTTCGTTCATTTGATAGATTGCTGGTGCTCGTTAGTCGTTAGTAAAAATTCATGATCCCGATTGCTAACGGATCCGTTTTACTTGTGACAGCTCGATTTCAAAGCCAGACTAAATTCGTGATAAGCCCACTGGACTTTTATTAACCTCTATAAGTAAGAGTGACTACTCCCAAACCTTCGTAAGTGACCTTGAATTCTCGCTTATCCAGGTTCGACTGCACTAATATATACAATACCCTGACCCCTAAACTAGAATACCCTGCACTATAACACAAACACTCGTAATATCCCTGGGCTTCGATGTAACTGACCACAGTAACGTCTATTTATTACTATTGCTGAATAATCTTTAGTCAGAAATCTTATTGTCCAAGCTGGTGTGCTGTTAATGATAGTCCAATAGAGCTTGATTGACCCAAACATAATTCTAGTACTTCTGAGGGTAAGTCAGTAAAAACAAAAAAGTTACAACTGCCCATTTAAGTAAGTAAATAACAAATAACTGTCGCTCAGTAGTGCCTTCTACTAAAATAAGGCTTTAATAATTAAAACCTAATGGAAATTTAAATAAATACTCACTTGTAATATAATCTGCAAGACGACCGCTCGAGACGCGGCCACAACCACGACTGAATGCAAAGAAAACTACAACCCTTTTTATATGAAAAACATTTGAAAAAAGAATCATTTACCAATCCTCCAGGTGAAGCTATACATCGACCGCTAAAATAACAATTCACAATTCGATCTTTAAAAAACACGGTAGTGTATTGCGTATTAAACAATGGAATTTGAATATAGGAAACGGAAGGATCTATCTCGATTTGTTTTTGCCGCCAATTCTTTATATCATTTATTCAATTAATCAGTCATGCGTGATGAGTGCTTTTTTTCTTAATCTTAATTGGTCGATATTTCTTTTCAACTTACACACCTTTCACAGCATCTCCTAAACCCTATTACAATACTAAAACTACTGAACCGATTTTCTTAAATGACCCTCAAAATCTTCCCACCGAAACTGGCTTTCCAACAAACAAACCACTATTCAAATCCGATCATCCGTTCGGGACTTACGAAGGTTTTAACATCGGCTTTAAAAATAATCATCGACAATTCTCCCGCCCATAGTATATTACATCCAGTGTATGCTACAATTTAATTTGTAACAATGACAATATCAAGCTCAATTTATTCGCGTACGGAGACGTATACGAATTGATTGCATATAAAAAAAACTCACATAGTTAATTACGATTGTTATATTTTAACTAATTTGATACTATGCGGTTTAAATATTAATTTAGCCCGACGTTTCTAAAGCTTAGCAGACTAACCTCAACCACAACAGCTGCAAAGCTATCGAAATTAATCAAGATAAAACGACGCATAAAGTGATTCTAAAAAATTTTTTTTTTCTATATAATTTACAGTTGGCAATCTTCAAATGAATACAGATTGGATTTTGGACTGGAATAAACAAAAATTGATTGTATTTCCCTTACACCTTTTAGTGATGAGGGACAATTTGACAAAATTTCTATCTTGTGGACCATCAACAGTTTTGTGGTAATCTACAATAAATGTAAATATAAATAAAAAATTGTTTAAAAACTTATTAAGGGACTAACTGAAGTGTCACTTCATTGTAAAAGAAATATAGTACTATAGTTACATAAATAAATTTAAGATGACTTCCCGGACCACTTCGGGTGCTTCCAGAGACCGTGAGTTAAGCTTTGCTATATCTATTAAGCAAGTTAACCATTGATATATCTATATATAAATATAAAAATCAATGGCACTTTTCGTTGTAATTTTGTTTTTGTTCGGACTATTTAGTAGATGGTTTATGTGAAGTTTGCACAAAATCGGTAGAGCGGTTCTTCATTTATCACATTTTTTGTAACAAATTAATTCAATAAATGGCGGATTGTGCTGTCAAATTGAAACTATTTTCAGTGTTGATAGTAATTGAAACTTTTTATGTCATTCATGCTGTTTGATGCATGAATTTGATGTTCCAATTAATTTTTTAAAAATATTTCACTTTATATGTAGCGAAGCACGTACCGGACCGCTTGTACATTTATATTTGTAAGATGGGATAAACCTTTATAGTATAGGTGTGATCAACAAGTACCTTTTCAGTAGTAATGTATTTTAAAATAAATATAACTATCAAAAATTAAGAACTCTGAATGAAAAAATTAGGAATCTCCTCTATTTATTGTCCAAAATATTGAGGGATGTTATAAATATATCTAAGCTATGGGTTGTCCAAATACTTGACACTGGCAGAATTGTCTCCGAGGCTATTTAATTAAGAAGAAGAAGAAGACATGAAGAATGTAAGGGTGTAATAGGTATTCAATGTTCAATGTAAATAGGTATTATATGTAAAAAGCAATTACAAATATTTTATTACAATTTTTCATTGATTTATTTTACAATTAACTCTCTTGGTTACAGGTAGTATTAAAAAATATATTTTTTCTTAACACTAGGTTTACGGGACGCGTCAATTTGACGCATTTTGACTTTTATCAGAGAATTACCAAAAACTGTTTAAATTTTTATTTTATCTCTTTGTATGACTTTTATTCATTGATCGAGGGAAATATATATTGAAGTCTATTTTCTTTAAAAGTGTTGAATTACTGAACTTGTCTATGTGGTATACCTATCTCTACGATATGCGTCAAATTGACGCGTTTTAGTAGAAGTAGATATATAAAAAACGTCCGTAAACCTAGTGTTAAACTAATATAAATTATGGCAAATACATTGAATTTTAGATACATAGTAAATTATGATTTGTTAAATCTATTTCTTTTTATTTGTTGTTAATAATCAGTTTAATTATAATAATTTTGAATGTTATATTTGTTAATATATTATAAAAGAAACGCATAATTTTTTTTCAGGATAGTTATATTTGTCCAAACAGAGAATGTTTGGATAAAACTAATAAAATATAATTACATTTGTTTGCAAAATTTATCTAAACATAAAAGGCGATGAATAAAAAAACCATACTTCCTATGTTAACAATAAATAGTTTAAACAAAAACTTCAATTTCCTATTTTCCTAGAGCCGAAGCAGATAATTAGTTTTTTACGTGCCCACAACTTATCCGGATTCATCTATATTGCAACACGTAATGAGTCGAAATAGGTCACGATTAATGGTTTTAAAATTCTTGATAAACACGAGATAAATAAGCGCTCTTTGAATATATAATTAGGACATATGATATTACGAGATGAAAGCCGGGTCGACCAAATTAAGAATTATTGACATAAATACACGTAAAACACTGACCTTTTACAATACGGTTCAGATGCGACGCCGAATAAATTTATATCCATTCACGAGATCACTCGACAAAAAAACACTCTTTTTATTCAATT
Organism: Tineola bisselliella; assembly: GCA_028551675.1. Classification (NCBI taxonomy): domain Eukaryota; kingdom Metazoa; phylum Arthropoda; class Insecta; order Lepidoptera; family Tineidae; genus Tineola; species Tineola bisselliella. The sequence continues at coordinate 10,171 of JAPWLS010001207.1, forward strand.
ATTATTATTTCTCGCAGTACGAGACGGCTTTTTTTTTATCAATATTTTAGAGAAATCACGACAGACGATCGCCGAGGCGTAGGACATGTGTTGCCGTGAACTATAAATAAATTATTACTTATTTTATAATACCATGCGTTATATTTTTTGCTCTAACAAAAGTGAACTATTATATTTTAGTTTTATGCGTTAATAATATAGCATTTTTATGTGTTTTACGTATGATATTAAAAACCGTTAGCGTAATTAATTAGTTACAGTTTATTCATGATAAAATTTTTTATCGATCATGAAAAAATGTTAAGTAATGTTATTAAATATTAAAATTATTATTAGGCAAGTTTTTAATATATATTTTTTCTTTTATTACTTATTATTTAGGTAATTTTAATGTCTTTTTTAAACTAAACAATTGCTTTTACTTTTATATATTTCTATAATTTCTGAACGTGGTTACAGTTCATTTGACACATTTCACTAAATTGACATATCTGTCAAAAGTGGATGAAGTGGTCGAGTGGGAGTGTTTTTAGATAGTGAATTTCTCAAATAAACGAATATATTTATTATAAATGCAATATTTCAAACTAGTCATATTAAAATACTCGCTTTAAGATGATAAGAGCTATATTAGTGTTTAATAATCATGGGAAGCCACGACTATCAAAGTTTTATGAATACTATGTAAGTACAGCCTATGTTAGTTTCCCACTAGTTCATTTATTTATAAATTTAATACGCCTATTAGGAAGACATCATAATTATCAATAATGTAATATAATATTTATTTAAAAAATAATATACGAATGCATTTAGTCATTTGACACAAAAACAAAAGGGAAAATTAAAACAAATGAACATATGTGACAAAAACACACAAGATAAATTGAGAATTGGCGATTGTGGCGTAGTGTTCCCGGGTTCGATTCCCGATTGTGACAAATATTTGTTAGTACATAAATTTATTACTTTTTAAAAAGTTGATGTTTGCTCCGGTTGTAGTAAAGCTTTTCGTTATTCATACAGTGTTGGGGTCCTCAACTAAAGCCAAACCTTAATAGCCCTATTAAAATTTAAATACTATTTTATAATATATCTAGAATGAAGACATGCAACAACAGATTATTAAAGAAACATTTCAACTTGTTTCAAAGAGAGATGACAATGTGTGCAATTTTCTCGAGGGAGGAAGGTTTGTATTTTGTTTTCTTGACAACTAAGTTTCAGTTCAGAAATTGTGTTAATTCATAGTTTTGATAGTTATATATAAATTGTAAAATAATAAAAACAAAATGGATTACTATTATACATGGTGGGGCACGGGAACCTCCCACATTTAAAAAACCACAGTGTCATCTGCTAGTCTTCCCGACCGGAATACAATTTTCTCTTGGGTATTCAAATTTAGAGCAACTGTATCTATTCTAAATGTAAATGAACATAATCTTTCTAGCAATTTTTTTTTAATAGTATTATAGTTTTCTTTTACTAGCCCTTTGAGCTATTATATGGGAGGTTCTTGTGTTACAACCTGTATTTATTTTGAAATTTTGACAGTTTTATCATGGTTGTAAACCTACGACATGACCGCTCTTTTTCAGTCTAATCGGAGGTTCAGATTATAAGTTGATCTATAGACACTATGCCACTTTATATTTTGTGTTCTGTGTGGATTCATCGGAAAGTGAATTGGGTATACTGGATCTTATACAGGTATTGTTGTTTGAACGGTCTATAGCAGTGTTTCCCAACCTTTTTTTGTGACCAAACATCCAGTTGATATTTTGGTCTCGTCAAGCGAAGTTATACCCAATAATTATTTACTGCAATTATTTAAGAATTTGCTTCTTTCGTTAAATTTGGCACCGAAATCTAGTATTGCAATTAGTATTTAAATGGCCTGAAGCTAAAGGGTTCAACTCGTGTCGAGTCCCATTTTCGTATTGCCCCCCTGTGGGGTGAGGATCCCAGATTGGGAAACACTGGTCTATAGGCTTTGGTAAGAGGGGTATGAATTTATCTTAACACACTTAACCAAACTGATATGTTCAGCGGGTTAAATAGTTGCTTATTGCAAATCCAATATATACGCTACATATTTCAATGAAATTTAATATAATTGTAATAATTTGTAGTTTATGATGTATAAAAGGAATATATTTATAACATAATTTATTTATTCATTTACTTAAACTTAGCCTATTACAATATAAACACTATAATATTTAAAAGATCTTTATATAAACAATGATAGAAGTAGAAAAAATAAAGTAAAAAATTATATAAACACTATAAATTATTAAACAATTTTTAAAGAACCATAATAACAAACACTGCGGCTAACTTAATGCTAAACATAATGTACTTTGTACTAGTTTTAACTGTAATGAACGTAGTACAAAGTTTGTCAATTGTCAAATAATTAATTTTAATAATAAATTAATTCAAATGATATGTATTTATGCTTGTTGAATAAGCATGGCAGTGAAACAAAACTTTTTCTTAGTATATTCTTTAATTTCACATCATCAATACATATTACAAAGCACACGTCGACTCTTCTTGTACAGTGGGCTTATCACGAATTTTAGTCTGGTTTTCGAACCGAGTTCGCTTCAAGCGATTTGTATGGAAATTTGAGCATCGCTACCGCGTGCGGATTTGGAACTACAGTATTTAAGATACTTTTTGTTAATTTTCGAACGTCTCGATCTTTCGTTCATTTGATAGATTGCTGGTGCTCGTTAGTCGTTAGTAAAAATGCATGATCCCGATTGCTAACGGATCTATTTTACTTGTGACAGCTCGATTCGAAAGCCAGACTAAATTTGTGATAAGCCCGCTGGCCCCTTTTCACACATTACCATAGACATCACACATATACCAAAGACAAAAACAATTGTGTTGCTATTTCAACAATGCTTATTGTAGTATTTGATTTTGCAGGTGTTTGTGGAGACGTTAGATAAGTGCTTTGAGAACGTCTGTGAGTTGGATTTGATATTTCACGCAGATGCGGCGCACCAGGTGAACAAATATTATTAATTAATTTATTTATAAAGCCTACCTACAAAATTACATTAGAACTACATATTATAATAGTAGACACTATTACATAAACCAGCGGTTCTCAAACTTTTTTGGTGAAGGAAAAAGCCTTATATATATAATTATAAAAAACTGATTTATATGTATTTATGAATAATCATATTGCAATATAATATTACGTAATATTTAGATGTAACCTTATAATCCCCCTTTGGTGGGTATTTTTTGCAGTATTTTAGCCCTAGGGTTCCGCGGAACACCACTTTGAGAATGGCTAATATAAAAAAATGAAATTTTAATCATAGGATAGGAGGGCATGCTCAAGGTGATAAAGGGAAGGATAATACTTCTAATAAAATTACGAAAATACATAAAAATAAAAAACAAGTACCAAATAGATGTAAGAAAGAGGGGAGAGAAAAAAAAAGAATCACAAACATAGGGGGTATATGTTTTGAGGGTACTTGTAAAATTGTAGTGTTGAGTGTTGGTTGTGATCTAACAAGTTGACTTATCAAGCAAGTTAATTCTGCTTAATTCATATTAGAAACAACAATTACAATTTTCCTTCTTTAAGGCTTATTATTAAGATGACCTAGTGTGACTGAGATGATTGTGTGCTTATATACTTAGTTACTAGGTTTATTTATATTAACACTAGATTTACCAGACCAATCAAAATGACTGATCTTGCAAGATCAAATTAAAATTCCTACTGTTTGTAACATTTTCTTTAATTCTTCTAATCTTCTTTAATTTATAACAGAAGAATTAGTTTTATGAATTTTATATTATTTTATATATATTTGTAACAAATATATACTTTTTTGGTTTTGGCAGAAATAGGTATATTTAAGCCGGTAAATCTAGTGTTAAATGTATTTAGTAATACTAACATTATATTGTACAGGTTATGATTGATGAGTTTCCTATGATTTCGTATGTCTTTCTGAAGTCTCTAGATTCTGAATTCGAGAGCCTGAATGTTTTGTTTGTGTGCAGGTGTTAGATGAACTAGTGATGGGGGGGATGGTGTTGCAGACGAACATGTCAGACATACTTTGCAGGTTACAGGAGCAGAACAAAATGCAGAAGTCCGAGGTAAATAAGCTTGATTTTTAATTAATTTTATTTATTTATTTTTAGTAAATGGGCTCCGATAGAGCGCTTTTACTCGTCAATACATATACAAACATAAGTATAAATGAAATTGATTGAGAAAATTTATGATTAATTTTTTTCTAATTAAATCTAAGATGAAAATCAAATTCAATATTTTTTACCTGGAATGTTTAGAAATAAATTTTATACAAAAGTAATAGAATTTTTTTTTCCCCTTTAAATCAGACTAAAAACTAAAAGAGTTCATGGAACCTATAATTGATGTGCCTGTAAGATCGGCCGCACCTGACGGAGGGTTAAATTTAATTTGAGATTATTTAGCATTTAAGGTTGACTTTTCGATTATAGTAAAATTTAATTGTATGAATTATTTGCATGTTATATACAATGTGTAAAATATGTGATACTGCTAACATTACTTTAAGACCTATGTTACTAACTATTTTTATGACAAATAAATGAATTTGAATTTGAAAAAAGAAAGATTAGCTTTAAGCTCGCCTATGTGGAAAAATATATATTTTTTTGCAATAAAGAATTTATTTATTCATCAATAACTTTCAGGCTGGCATATCGGCGGCTCCTGCTCGGGCGGTTTCAGCTGTGAAGAGCATGAATCTGCCACAGCAGCTGCGAGACATGAAGCTTCCTGATCTGCCGCAAGCTATTAAGGTAAAGCAATGACTACAATTGGGGAACCAGTTAGGTGTATCTGTCTAATAGCAATCTAGGTAGATTCCTTCTCACTTTCACAATACTACTATAGAAAAGATCAATGGTCGAGCAATGAGTATTAAAACTCCTTGCCGACCGAACAAAGAATTATAATACATATGTATTTACTAATAAAGTATAAAGAACGTACACAGCTGCAGTTTTTATTAATTTCTGCGACTTACAAAGTGCTGTTCATTGCTTAATAATGACATAGTGTTGTTATTTGGAGAGGCTGTGATGCTATATAGAGTGTATAAGTACACACTCTATATAACGACACTTAAGATAGTACGCAATTTAAGACGTTAAATGGAGAGAGGAAAAATCGATTTTATTTTACTATTATAATACATATGTTATTTACTAATAAAGTATAAAGAACGTACACAGCTGCAATTCTTATTGATTTCAGCAACTTACAAATGCTTAATAATGACGTTATTTGGAGTGGGTGTGATGCTATATAGAGTGTAACATTGTATGGATAATAATTGTTTAGGTATTTTGTTATTTATACTATATAATAATGGTTTTTATTGAATAATGTTGCAGGATTTGAAGTTCTGACCACTACAACAGGCGTATTCCGCCAACACGGTTGCCATGGCAACGAATATAATAAACACGTTCTACCCGCATTCAGATAAATATCAGAACATTCACAAGAATGACAATTTGGGCGGACGCTTTTTCGGCTCGGAAACTTTTGGCGCGAAATTCAACGAGACGTTCTCGGAGACGTACCAGCAGACGGAGGGAGTTAATTTTTCCAATTATGAAGCTAGCCGATTGGACGGTTATCAGGATATATCCGGAGAGACGGTGCGGCGGATTGATAAGAAGAAGAAGCGGGGGAAAAAGAAGAATTGAGCACTAAAGCAGAAGACACGTCCTGGCTTATTACATATCTTGTTCTTCTATTTTGCTTATAGAATAATATGTGAAGCAGTTTGAATACAATACTATATGTGTATGTAGTTTTAAATTTTATGTTTTCTATACACTTGCCTGTGAACATTTTATACAACAAATGGTGGATAATATTAGTAAAAAGGAAATACATTTATTATGATGAAGCAGTTTTTCCAATAATTAGCTACTCGATTTAAAATAAATTTAATTCGTTTTAAAATAATATACATTTAGTGTATTAACAGCGGTTTTGGTGTGGCGATGTTCAAATGGATACAGTTTTTGTAGGTATATAAGCGATAGAAAGAGAAACGATAGCGGTGTCGTGATCGGTAGAGGAGATATCTGCGTCCCTTTCACACATGCCTCAACTTCGACACGATAAGAATATAGTTGTCCCTTTCTAATGGTGGTTTCTTCCAGTCCAAAGTCCAATCTGTATCTGATTTAGCATGTGAAGATATGCCTTTACAATGTTTCTTTTAGGACTCTTTCGCAATAGAAGATATATGACTTCACTAATGCCATTAATATGTTTTTTATTATATATTTGCTAGAGATGTTCCGACTAGTCGGCCACTAGTCGGTAAAGCCGACTATCCGGCCACTATCGTAGTCGGCGACTAGTCGGCAAAAAGCGCCGACTATCCGGCTTCTTACTTCGTGTCTATTTCTCAATAAAATGTATGTGTTACTTCCTTGTAAAGAAAATATATTGATGACATTTATCAAACAAAATTAGTATCTTAATTAAAAAACAAATCAACATAATATTTAATGACATATATTGCAATTCTGCGTGATGATATTTGAAACTATCGTCAAACTAGTGAGTCAAAAAACTTTTTTGTTATTTATATTTGTCCACATGTCAGTAGTGACTGAAATTGCAGCGAATCAGCTGTAAACGAAGCGTCACGGGAATTCCCTAAACCGTAGTTGGCTTATTTACAACCGACTAATCGGCTTATTTACAACCGACTAATCGGCTTATTTACAACCGACTAATCGGCTTATTTACAACCGACTAATCTGCTAGTCGGCCAAAGTCATAATCGGCACATCTCTAATATTTGCTTTAGTTATATGTAATTAAACGTTAATTTTTGTAGTTAATAAGAATTGTTAGTTGGTAATTTGTTTATCCTTGAAAAATGTAATGAACGAATGGAAATAAATAGGTTTTCTTTTATAATTAAACGATGCTTTTGAAATATTTAGTTTTATTTTACATGTGATTTAGATTTTGTCGTGAAGTGGTTTATTTTGATGATTAAATTTCATATATAAAACTTTAGTGCATGCCATCTAGTGGTCATTTACGGAATTAATTAGTAAGCTATTAATACAACAACTGCTATTAATACTGCTACTCAGTACTAGATGGCGCTGTATAAGTAATTTGTATTCTTAAAATGTTACTAGTTAATAACAGATGGTGTTGTGGAATTTTCGAGTATTGCAATTCTATTTAGACAAAAATAAATATCTTTCTCATAAGAAAAGTATGAATAATAACACATTATATTATTTTGTGATAAGACTAAGAGATATTTATTGTTCATATTTGCATAAAAACAAGAATATGTCAAATAAAGCAACTAATTAAAATGTCAATTGTGTATTAAAGTAAATTATAATAACAATACAAAGATATATTTACAAAGAAACAAAACACATTGTTCGATAATTATTAAATAAAATACGGTTTATTGTATTATTGATATAATTCCATAATATAATTAAGATTACATTTAAACAATAATTATTTTTGTTTATTAAATGGGGTTTTTTGGTATTATTTTTAACAATTAAGTGATTTTTCATCACGTCAAATCAATAAAATATATCCACATAGGATTTTCTTACATTAAGATACTATAGCTATAGTAAACGCGAAATTAGCTAACACTAGATTTACCAAAGCGTTATTTTGACCCATCTGAGAGAACTTTTCGTTAACTTGCCGTATTTATTTATGAAAGTATTTAAATTATTGTCTTTTGGTTTTCGAAAAATGAATAAATTAAAACTTCCTTACAAAAAATGTCATCGCATAGGATGTCATTACAAGAGCGAATATGTAATTTTTTGAATTAAAACAGTCTTAAATAAAACAAAAGGAATAATTTTGAAAGAGCCATCGTCCACTTTGTGGTCAGACCGACCGCTCCCTCGAATTTCCTTGTATAATACAAAATATATTGACTCAATTCTGTAATTACGTCTTTTTGAATGCCATATGTTGTTACTGCGAAGAAATGACGCTGATTTTGAAGACAGTTTCTGTGGGTAGTTACAAAAATTTATTTTCACTAACTTTAAGATTGTCTTCATTTAGGATTCAGATTTTTTCTTTTGAAATAAACGACGTTCTTAAGTACAGATTCTGTACTCGAGTGAAGACAGATCAAACTATACTCGAGCGTTTTTCTAAATAATTTTGAAATTTTGAAATTCGAACTCATATTCTTTGCAATAGGTACATATTCGATAAATAGAAGGCTATTAGAACGTTTTCGAAATACTTTACTTTACTTTTTTACTTTACTTCGCATCTCTTTATTTTGATCTGACAATGGAGTGGCGGATATTTTGACATTAAACACAATGACATTTTTATACATGATAATTTATAGTTTCGGCCGCAGATCAAAGTTGTGCGTTTTTTTACGTCAAAGTACCTGTGCTCGAAATAAATTCGGTGCCTCTGTGAGCGCGGGTGGTCTTCTCTAAGCGCCCGTTTTACAATCAGAGACTCCCTTGTGTAACTTTTATTGAAAGAGAAAAAAACCCTAATTTATTGTCATTCCTTTATTTACTATTTGTTTTGATATGATTTTTAGTTTCAAAATTATTTTTCTAGTATTGTTTAGGTTAATCACGAATTCTTTTTATTTTATTAATTAATGCCTTTAGACGTTTAATGAAGACAATTTTCAAACAACTCAATAAGAAATTATAAAAATCATATCAAAATCAAAATTCTTTCTTTCTTTCGCATTAGCTCTTTGAATTCTTTCGCGTAGTAAGAATCTACTAGATTTCCGAAAGGCATATAACGAGAAGAAATCACAAGAAACTGACCAATCATAGCCTGTACAATATAATCTTTCAAAATGTATTACAATTAATGTAAATAAAGCTAGTATATAAGCACATAAAATCTTACGTAATATTAAAAATCATGAAAACAAACGCTATTGTACGTTTCTGTATTATTATCTTCTTTTTCTTCTTCTTTTATTCTTCTAGATGTCTATTAAAGACTATTCTGCCAATGTCGAGTACCTATTCAATAAGAAATTATAAAATTTTAATTCACACGTAAACCCTCATGTCAAAAAAAAATGTAAAATTTGTTTCATTAAAACTTTGGTCAGATCGTTGACAATTCCAATAATATAAAGTATAGTTGTTGTAGCTGAAATGAATATTATACGATTGTCATGTTCTGGTCGTTGTCCTGATTCCCATAGTGCAGCGTTTACTCAAACTTTATTGGCAAAGGAAGAAGCCTTAATATAATTATAAAAAACTGATTTATATGTATTTGTGAATATTACAATGTAATATTTAGTTGGAATATTAATTGTAACCTTATAATCTCCCTTTGGTAGGTATTTTTTGCAGTATTTTAGCCCTAGGGTTCCGCGGAATACCACTTTGAAAATGGCTGCCATAGTGTATTCTAGTTTAGAATGAAGGTATTTTATGTATGTACTATATATTAATTTACAAAAAAAAAACTAACCGACAAAGTCAATAATTCAAATGCATTTATTTGTCATAAATATTGTTAGTAACATAGGTCTTAAAATAATGTTAGTAGTATCACATATTTTATAGCAGGGGTGGCCAACTTGATTAGACATAAGATCTACTGTTTACACTAACAAAACCCTGTGCGATCTACCACTTGCATACTTCTTGAAATCTTAAATGTAACAGCATAGTGTTTAGTTCACAATCATAAAATATTTTTTATTGAACAGTCTTAGGACTTCCTTTTCGTATCATATATGAGATTTTTTTTAAATTATTTTTTTTATTTTAAACTTTAGTCTATTTATTTATATTTTTTGCCTTGCCACGATCGACAGGACTAATTGGTCACCCCTAGTCTATTATAATGTATATGGCATGCAAATAATTCTTTTTTTAATTAATTTCTCTCTTTCATCAATGTTTAATTCCTTATTTCTGCCTAAGAAGCAAATTGATATCCCAAAACCTTTTTCAAAGGCAATTTGTTCGTCTTTTTACGTCCAGTAAGTTTATAGTTTAGACCTAATCAATTAGATATCTGTAAAAAATAAAAAAAAATCCAAAGGCTGTTATATCAATTTTTGTTTAACTAATACGTTAAGTTAAACTGTAGTTTGTTAGATTTTATTCTTAAATATCAGTTTGACGTTTAATAAAATGTTGCCAATGTAATAATATGTTACTTAACTAAACATAAATCGACAGGGCACACACTTCAAGTGTTAAGCTTGAACTAGTGAATTTATAACGAAGTCGGTAGTAACAGCTGGTAAATAATAAAATGTCCCTTTCTGTTTTTTAAATTTGATATAGCGGCCCTTAAAACACACTTCCAAATGTTAACTTATCCCGGGTCTTAAAACAGTGTTGGCAGTCAGTTTTTCAACAAAAAAAAAAAACATATATGACCTTTTAGTATCAAATAAAATGTTTTTTTTTTACAATAATGACTCCTACCCTTTAGTTTAAATCTAATTTATGTTCAGGAACTTCTTTATCGATCTTTTGTGTAGAAGTAAACGTATCAGCCGAGAACTGTGGGCTTATCACGAATTTAGTCTGGCTTTCGAATCGAGCTGTCACAAGCAAAACGGATCCGTTAGCAATCGGGATCATGAATTTTTACTAACGACTAACGAGCACCAGCAATCTATCAAATGAACGAAAGATCGAGACGTTCAAAAATTACCAAAAAGTATATAAAATATTGTAGTTCCAAATCCGCACGCGGTGGCGCTGCCAAATTTCCATACAAATCGCTTGAAGCGAGCTCGGTTCGAAAGCCAGACTACAATTCGTGATAAGCCCACAGGTTCTACTGAATATGTAATTAATAAAAAACTAAAATGTTGTTCTAGGTCTCACTGTCCTATGTTTGTGTTGTTCTAGACTTAATACCCATAGAACGGAGTATCCTTAAATCAATCTATTTATTGTTGATAAATAAGTGAAAATATCTGCAATAGGTTTTAATAATTGAACATAGAAACGAGTAGGAGTAGGCGTGGGTTTGTTTTGTGCTACGTGGCTAAAGATGACGTCACAATATGATATTTATTTATGTAGACACATACAAACAAACCAACACATGAAAGTAACAACTGCACTAGACTAGAGAAATAAAGCTAAGTTTGTTAACCTAATAGTTGTGTTAGACATTTGAAGAAAACTATATACATTAAGATTAAATACGAATATAAACTATTTGTATTTAAAAATCAATCATTATTCTATTAGCAGTATAGTGGTAAGTGTGTGCGCATGTCAAATAAAGTTTGCAGTCAATTTAAAATGTTTGTGTTTTAATGCAGTGAAAAATTAAAGAAGTTGTGGCGGTTGCTTTTTCAAATTATGAAGATTTCTATTTTGACATTTGATATGTCATGTTTTTTCTTTTGTTCTTCTTTCGTGTCTTTTTGCATTGTGATTTTTAAATCCATTATAATCCCCAGTATTCTTTTACATAAGTTTCTCTAAAAAGTAATATATTATTATTATTATGAATGAATATAAATTTAAAACGTCTTCATTCCGTTTATCCCTTTATTTATTAATAATATATTTGAAAATTAGATGTTAATCACGATGAGGACTTCTTAAAATGAAGCGTAAAGTTTCTTTAGAAAAAAAAAAACAATTCACAACTGACAGAACGTTTGACAGTTAAAATTAGGCATAGACATTGAATTTTCCAAACAAATGTATGTATGTATAATAATAAAAAAATAAAATTGAGTATGAAAATTTTGTTTAATGTTTAAATTTTGTCTTCTTAAAGAATTATTTTACGCTCGTTATTGTTTCATGTAGGCACCCAAATATCTTTTACACAAAACTAAATTATCTTAGAATGTTCCTTAATAGATAAATTAAAAAAAGCCCTCATCATCATCAAGCTCCAAAAAAAAGCTCAAAGATTATATCTATATAACTCATAAATCTCTCAAGCCCCTAAAATATTATAATATCAAGTAATACAACAAAATATATACTCAACAAAAAAAAAACAAGAAGGAATTATGAAGTCGTCCCACGGTTCCGAAGCCGCCATCATTAAAAAACAATTCCCAATATGGCGGGATTGTCTATGGTCCATTCTGACAGCTCGAAAAAAAGAAAATAATTAGTTCACGGGTATATTTCCCCGCATTACTTTTTGGGTGCTAGAGACGGTGTAATTTATTAATTTTGTGGGTTACATCGCCATATTTGTTGGTTAGAGCGGGATGGCTGTAGTTTTAAGTGTTGGTTAGAGGGAGAAAGAGGATTTTTTTATAGAGTGGAAGCATCTGTGAACAGAGCGGTTTTGATTATGATTATTATTTACATATACAGGCTGTTTAATATTTTACGATAATTTTTAACTTGACGTTTGAATATAGACTTCCACTTCCACTATGCCTTCCTCTAACTAATTCAGGACTCTTAACTAACTTATTAATTAACCTATTTTTTAAGATATACATATTTTATATACATATATGTTATTAATTTGACATTTATTGTAACCACTGTGCAATCTGATTTATAAATTGTTATTTATTTTCTGAGTTAAAATTCAGTTTTTTTTATTATTATTTCATGTACAGGCTATAATTGACGAGTTTCTTGTGATATTCTTCTCGTCATACACCTTTCCGAAGTCATTATAGAGTCTAACGATGAACAAGTGCACGCCTTTAGTGTCTATGCTAATAAACGATTTTCATTTTCCTATTAATATAATCAAAAACAACATTAGCTCAATTGTTTCTGAGATACTCAATACAACAACGAAGAATCTACACAAATAAACTATGCACAATGACAACTTTAAATCGCTCAGTAAAATTGCAGTTTTGTAGATAACACTATGTTAATAGGATGATATATTTAATCGTATAACTGAATTTAAATATTAGAATTCTTTTCTTACTTATTTCAAATTCGACTTTGTTTTTAGTTCAGTGGGCTTATCACGAATTTAGTCTGGCTTTCGAATCGAGCTGTCACAAGTAAAACGGATCCGTTAGCAATCGGGATCATGAATTTTTACTAACGACTAACGAGCACCAGCAATCTATCAAATGAACGAAAGATCGAGACGTTCGAGAATTAACAAAAAGTATCTAAAATATTGTAGTTCCAAATCCGCACGCGGTGGCGCTGCTCAAATTTCCATACAAATCGCTTGAAGCGAACTCGGTTCGAAAGCCAGACTAAAATTCGTGATAAGCCCACTGATGTAAATTGTTATTCGAAGGTACCTATTTCTATAATAATAATAACTACACGCTGTATAATAACGACTAGAACAACATGATAATATCATCCAAACACACACACACACACACACATACACCCAAAATTATTTAATAACTTTTTTTATTATCTAATGTTATATTTACGACCATGCTAGGTATTGTCTGATAAGATTATATGTTACCACAGAGAGTACGAGCTTCACCAGCAACTATACTATCGGTTCACTCGTTTAAACCAGCGGTTCTCAAACTTTTTTGGCGACGGAACCCTTTTTGAAAAGAGAAATATTTGACGGAGTTCCAAAATGGGTAAATATACTGGTTTATATGTATTCTTTATTTTAATAATATTAAGTTATATAATAATAATAATAATATAATACATAATTATCTAACCTAATAGTTTCCCTTTAATAGGTATTTTTCCAGAAGCCCTAGATCTCCGCGGAGTACACTTTAAGAATGGCTGGTTTAAACTATACTATAATCAGTTACATTATAAGTATTCAATCAAAATTTGCAATTATTAATTGATTCATTAAAAAATCAATGATTAAATTAACGTTTCTAAAGGGTTGCAGCTATCGTTGTCAGTTTTAGCAGTTTGAAAATAAATCCTATGGTATTTTTATTTATTCTCTTATTGAGTAATAACTTCACTTCTGGTGTTTTTTGAAATACATTAAGGACACTGAAATTTAATCTACAAGTGACACAATAAAAATTACTATAATTAAATTCTAATAGTGTTTTCGAAAAAATCACTACTCTAAAGTTATTTTTGAAACTTGAACAATAGGCCATTAGGGCACGCATAGATAAGTATCAGGACGTTCCAATTGTAGTTCCATTTTTAAAATCGGGCCGTAGACAATTTTGTTTTTTTTTTTAGGCCAAGGATACGCTTTTAAGATGGTGTTGATTTTTGCGGCTCTATGCTTTTTATTTTTGTATATAAATTTACACAGGACATAAATCGAAAGAAAATAATCAATACATGATCAATTAATACAATAACTTAGTCAATTCTGATTGGTTAATTTTGAGCCACACACATAGCAAAAATTATTACATTTTAAAATGTTCCTTGTACTGTCAGTTCGTATTTAGAACTATGATTTATTTTTGACAGGAATCTCAAAACCCTTCTATTTTTGAACGCGCATAGTTTGCAATTCGAATGCGGTTTTGGCGCGAAACGAAGTTCATAGTGTTGTGCAATCATTAATTGATTATATTTATCTTTTAGGAAAAATATAATCAATTAATAAAAAATATATGTTATATATCGCTGGATCCTATTAACACGGTAGGATCTACAAAATCCTAATTTTATTTAGCGATTTAAAGTTGTTATTGTGCATAGTTTGTTTGTGTTGATTGAGTATCTCAGAAACCATTGAGATAATATTAGTTGAGATATATAACATGTCCTTAGTGCATATATTAAAATTGAGAACATATATTTTTTGTACAATTATAAAAACATAGTATAAAATTGAATTTAAAATGTTCTTATATCATTCATATGGGAATTACTTATCTATATTATGTATGTAAAATGATGCAATAAATTGGCAATAAGTACAGCACTACGACCTCACACGTCGCCATTTTACAAATATGCAGAATGTTTGCTGAAGCACGTTCGGGCCGCGGCCGACATCGATAAAGAACTTAATGTCAAAAATATTTAAAAAAAGAACATCCTTTCCGAATAGATTCCTAATTTAATTATGCCGTTATTTTGGCGGATATTGTTTCGTTATAATCAAGCCTACCTACAAAATTATATTAGGACTACATATTATAGAAAGGACTACTATTATACAAACTAAATGAAATTATAATTATAGGATAAGGATAAGCGCAAGGTGATTATGGACTAGATATACTACTAATAAAAATACATAATTTTCATCTTATATTCATCGGAATTAGTAAATTTTGAAATTGTATAAAGAGAGATAGTATAGGCAGAAATTTGTACGTAATCAAATGACATCCAGTACTTGTATCCAGTATATTATTATATCTATTGTTGAAGTGAACAAGCCGCTATTACAGTTGCTGCGTATCATTGTATTATTAACTATAATTGTATTTTGACAAGTCCAAGTGTTCCTATAGGTAAGAAAATAAAGAATATATCTGACTGTAAGCAGTAATGGATAGTGAGCAAATTATTGTATGAATATTTTAACCAAAGTAATCCGTATAAATCGTTTTGAAATCGTAATAAATTAATCACAAACTGCAAATGTCACGCTGACATTAATTTGCCGCGCTTTCTGTAACCATAGATAAAGGGTTTTTTTTTAGAATATCCGTGCGGCTTTGATTGCAATGTTATGGGGTCGATTTAAAATTACATTTTTATTATAATTCTCCAATTGTTATTCGTGTCACAACTGTGTTTTACAAAACGGAAGTCGTTTTTTTTAATAAGAGCGGCTCCTAATTCTAGTTTATGTATCCGGTTATATTTTTTTTTGTAAATTATTTTGTGGGTATTTGGACTATTTTGTTCTTGAATAAATAAATAGATAATAGTGTGTAATGGATGTTTTGTGTGTACGCCTCGAAATAAGCGATTAAGTATGTCGATTAGCGTTTTATTTTTACATTATAATTGTTTTGAAACGTTTTGTTATTACAAATTTCGTTTCGTGGGAAATTGATTTTAATGACTGTATTATTCGCGTTGGTTGATTATTTTTATAATGAAATTAGAGTCATTCGATTGGAATGATGTCGTATATGGATTGTTCTATGGACATTAGGACTAGTGCCACACAAACATAAGACATGTAGATATATATTCGGGTGATTCAGTCGAAGGTTTGAAGGAAATATTGTCAGTAGAGTCCATCTCAGTCATATTCAGTCAAGTCAAATAATCTTGTATTATTTTTATTTTTTATGAAAATCTTGAAATTAATTATTTATATGGTGGTCACAGTAGGATATAGTGTGATATTTAAAAATTTGATATATACATAATAAACTATAAGAAATAATTCTTTGTAATTGAAAAAGAAAACCTCGTTTTGCAATAAACTTTAATGTGTAAGTGAGACGAAGAAAAAAGGGCCGGAGTGTTACCTTGTTATTGTTATCGGGTCGGTGAAGCCAAAGTGGTGCCCGCAGGGTTTAGGCTCTTTATTTTGAAAATATTTTGACATTAATAGTCGTCTTTGTGGCAAAGCCGTGACGTATTGATGTACTTTTTTTTGACCGACTCCGCATCGGGCGACGAAATCTGTGCCCCGTGTAGTTGAGCATTTTTTCTATAGTCTATTGTGGATTTTGAATTTAGAATTACAAAATTCGATTTTTTGAAAGTTTGACGTTTTGCGTGTTTGAATTAATAGTTGTTTTTATTGTTATTTTTGGGATAATTATTGATTTTTGACATTTGACGTTTTTGTTTAGGGTTATTATAATAAGAAAATGCTTCGGGAGAATTTTAACTTATTATATCATTACGTAAGTACCTAATTTAGTTTAGATGTAAAACAAAACAAATGAAAGTAAAAAAAAATTTCGAAAATATAATAATTATAGTCATCGCGTCAATCAAGTGGAAGACCTGGGTTCGGTTCCCGGTCAAAAAACATTTATTTATTTACAAATATTTATCGATATAATATTTTCTTGTGTTTTCTTCTCATCATATGCTTTTCCGAAATTTGTAGATTATGACAATGATTAAGGTCCTATATGTTTAAGTCCTTGTCCCTACTCAGGGGAAGGACCAGGACAATCCAGTTCTGGTTTAATGTCAGGGCATTGTGTGTACCGTCTTTGAAATTTCGTTAAATAAATCTGTATGAAGAAAAAAAATTGGGCATTTTATTCTACCGACAAAAGTTAACGGTCAAGGAAACATGGTCGACTTTCTAAAGAGGGACGACATGAAAGGAACCTAACAATTACATTACAATGTCATCTTTCTTGACCGCAATGTCCGCTGATATTTTTGTGTTCTTTCAAAACTACGCTTATCACGAATTTAGTCTGGCTTTCGAATCGAGCTGTCACAAGTAAAACGGATCCGTTAGCAATCGGGATCATGAATTTTTACTTACGACTAACGAGCACCAGCAATCTATCAAATGAACGAAAGATCGAGACGTTCGAAAAGTAACTTTTTGTTATCTAAAATATTGTAGTTCCAAATCCGCATGCGGTGGCGCTGCTCAAATTTCCATACAAATCGCTTGAAGCGAACTCGGTTCGAAAGCCAGGCTAAAATTCGTGATAAGCCCACAGATCGCCAGCAGTCTGTCGAGAACTGACTTGATTATTGATGTCCTAGTTCAGGATCACAGTATTGTATATTTATTTATTATTAGTAAAATTTCAAAAGCATTGTCACATACGCAGTATTGAAAGAACAATTTTATAAACGTCAAAAAAAACCGCGTAACCACAAAACTGACCAACACAAATAATAACAAATAAGCCCTTTTGTTACGAATATAACCTTGTTTATACAACAAAAACACAATTTACCTTTTGTGTACACTTTGTGCGGCGCGTGCGCATGTCGAGGGGTATTGTTGGGCAAAAAATGCGGCGTAAGTGCAGTAGTTAACTTTTAACAACAAAAAAAAGTATAAGAATTTCTTAAATTTATCAAAAATACTAGCTGTTGCCCGCGACTACGTCTGCGTAATAATGAAGATATAAAGTATTATGAAGTTTAAAGATGTTTCATATTTCAGTCGACAGACAATGCCTATCACACTTCTGTAATAAAGTGGCATCTAACCACAATAATGACACCTAACTTTAAAAATTCAAATAGTTTTATACTGCACTAGCTGTTGCCCACAACTACGTCTGCGTAATAATGAAGATGTCCTATTTAAGCGAACGTCTTCATCATAGTAAGTCCAATCTTTAATTTCAGTTCAATCAGTCGAAAATCTAAGAAGATTTACACATACTTTCATCCCCTATTTTATCCCCTTGGGGGCAGAATTGATCAAAATCCTTTCTTAGCGGATGCCTACGTCATAACATCTACCTGCATGCCAAATTTCAGCCCGATCCGTCCAGTGGTTTGGGCTGTGCGTTGATAGATCACTAAGTCAGTCAGTCAGTCAGTCACCTTTGAGTTATATATATTTAGATAAAAATGATAGACTAAATAAAAATATATATAGAAAAATTCCAAACAGCTGAAACTATAGTCAATTGGAAACTATAGTAAAAATAATATATTTTTTTTATAAAAAGTATCCTATGTTACTTCTAGTACCTTCAAACATATGTGTACAAAGTTTCATGATGATCGGTTGAGTAGTAGTTGCGTGAAAACGTAACAAACAAACTCACATTCACATTTATATTAGTAAGGGATTACTCGATACTAATCAAAGAAATCAGTTTTACCTCAACGTCGCAAATTCAATACTAATCCTCAAAATACATCTAATAATTATGTACACTATATATTTACTCATAAATTCATTCCCTAACCTTTGAGCAAGTAGGAGGGATCCGCAAGGGTGATTCCGGATAGGGAAAATTTCACACTGGATTACAATAAGAACCCCTAAATCACTTTATACGATTAACGATACCACAGTTTATTCTTGTATACACGTTTTACAGCGACGCCAGATTATTTATTTTTTATTATTATAAATAAAAAAATGTGAGCCGTCACGGGACGCCTGGCAGATGTGAAACATCGAGTTTATTCAAGTCATATGCGTAAAAGACAAGATTACAACAGGAACTAATTATTGCTTAATGAAAAAATTAAACACTATGAATTTTTTTACAGAAAATGATGACTATTTATTTATGAAACATTTATTTATATTAAATACAAAAATTAAAAATTCGAAAACTTCTTAAATGATATAGATTTCAGAAATAACTCGATAAAATAAACTCGTCGCCACGGCAAGCGTCGCCACACTGTACACTCTACTATATATATACTGTATATATATATATACTTTAGTATAGCGTGGCGACCCATCGCCACGGCAAGCGTCGCCACGCCAACGATCCGGTTTATACCCGCGCCAAAAGATGTTTCACATCAAAAATAATGTATACTAAAAATAAATAGAAACACTATTAAAGGAAATTATTTTGCTTATAATTCCCGCTACATTAGGTCGATGAAGGAAAATATCTTCCACCAACATTCAATAACTAAATAAGAGACAAGTTATTGCAAGTTGGTGGAGGATATTTTCCTTCATCGACCTAATGTAGCGGGAATTATAAGCAAAATAATTTCCTTTAATTTGAATTTCCGCAAAGTAAACTAACGCCTGAAACAACCAATTATAGAAACACTATTTTTAATTCAGTGTTTTTGTTTGTTAATTATTTTATGTACAGGTTACGATTGACGAGTTTCTAGTGGTCTTCTTCTCGTCATACGCCTTTCCGAAGTCACGATAGAGTCTAACGATGAGTAAGTGCACGCCTTTAGTGCCTATGCTAATAATAGATTTTCATTTCATAAGCCTGACTTTATTTATTTATGGATTTCCGAGTATATTTTACATATAATATATGGTTTTCGAATTGTAGGGGCTAAAACGGTATTGTACCACTGGCCCACAAGTAAACAGATAGGCTCTACCAGCTGCATTGAGCTCGTCGATGTACCATTTCGTGTAACAGAATTATTACTCTATAAACAGGACTTGGGATGTCTATTCAGTGTTTTTGTACTATGTTTTGTTAATACCAACATCAAATCTCTACACTACGTCTATAAAAATGTTTAATAACTTGTACTGAATTTTTTTAAATGTATTTTTGTAATTTTATTAGAAGTATAGTATCACCTTGAGCATGTCGTCCTATCCTATAATATAATTAAAATTTCATTTAGTTTATATAATAGTAGTCCTTTTTATAATATGTAGCTCTAATGTAATTTTGTAGGTAGGCTTTATGAATATATAAATAAATAAAATAATAAATTCAGACGAAAGCCTGATTAGAAATAAAAATAAAAAGAATCACAATTTAGTTTCTAAATATCTTTACACAATAGATGAGTAATTCAATGATTCAAAATAGTAAATAATAAAATGTATTAATTTGATTTAATGACGTATTATAATTATGTAATCAATTTTATTAATAGTTTTATATAGTGCTAGTTTGTTGTTAATTATAAATTATTAAGACCATTAATCGAAATATAAACTATCCTATATCTCAAGTTAGACCAAATTACACATAAAATGCCAACTTTCATCGAAATCGGTTGACTTGGTGAAGAGTTCACTGGGAACATACATATGACACTGGATTTTTATATATTAAGATAGTAGTTTGTTGTGCACTAACAAGGTGTCACATTGACAAATAAATCAATTATTTTATAATGTGATATTATTATTATTTTTAATGAAAATATATACTACTAGCTTTTACCCGCGGCTTCGCTCGCATTTAAGTCATTAAATAAGTATCAGAGATCATTTCAATAGAAATTAATCAATATGATTCCAAACAGCTGTAATTATAGAAATATTTTTAATAAAAAGTATCCTATGTTACTTGTAGTACCTCCAAAAATATGTGTGCAAAGTTTCATGATGATCGGTTAAGTAGTTGTTGCATGAAAACGTAACAAACAAACTCACATTCACATTTATAATATTAGTAGGGATAGTAAATCTGGCATAAGCATAGCTCTACATCATCTCGCCCCTATGATATCTCCCGAGCGCAATCTCCCACATTTGTTGAATAGACTGTTAATAGAATAACTAACTAATATCTCTTCAGGGGTTGGAGGCTGCGTGTTTGTGTAATAGATAACAGGGGATGAAATATCATGGGGGATGATTTGGAAAAAATTATGTTTTTACACGTTTTCTTTTTGTTTGTTATATGCAATTATATATATCAAAACCGACTTTATACGATATTTATTTCGCATAGGCTAGGTCATAGGTTCTCAAACTTTTTTGGAGAAGGAAAAAGCCTTAATATAATTTAAAAAACTGATTTATATATATTTATGAATAATCATATTGCAATGTAATATTTAGTTGGAATATTTAGATGTAACCTTATAATCTCCCTTTGGTAGATTTTTGCAGTATTTTAGCCCTAGGGTTCCGCGGAACACACTTTGAGAATGGCTGGTCTAGGTAGCTCTTGCGTATAGATAGATTGTATAGAGATTTCAGAAAGGAAGACATCACAAGTAACTCACCAATCTTAGCCTGTACAATATAATGTTAGTAGTTGCAATTATAGCTTAACTTTAAATTAAGCATTTTTAATTGGTTGAAACAAAGAAATTAATTATTATATAACAGTTGAACCTGGATTAGTAAGAAACCTCTATAACCGAGAATAGTGGTCAGATTCCATCACTTTTAACCTGAAATACCTCTATGAGTGAGGGTTTCTTACTCTAGGCCTCAGTAAGCGAGAATATTTACAATAATATTTCAATGGAAATCTCAAAACTCGCAAGTTGACTTAAAGCCATGTTCCCTGACTTTTATTAACCTCTATAAGTGAGAGTGACTACTCCCAAACCTTGAATTCTCGCTTATCCAGGTTCGACTGTATATAAAACCGTTACCATCGGTTTAAATGTATTCCTGAGAGGAAATAATAAACGGTGAGCTTATCACGAATTTTAGTCTGGCTTTCAAACCGAGTTCGCTTCAAGCAATTTGTATGGAAATTTGAGCAGCGCCACCGCGTGCGGATTTGGAACTACAATATTTTAGATACTTTTTGTTAATTTTCGAACGTCTCGATCTTTCGTTCATTTGATAGATTGCTGGTGCTCGTTAGTTGTTAGTAAAAATTCATGATCCCGATTGCTAACGGATCCGTTTTACTTGTGACAGCTCGATTCGAAAGCCAGACTACATTCGTGATAAGCCCACTGAGGAGAAATATTGAACGGGAATCGAACTGTAGGTATACCTTTATCAAGCTATACTCAGACCCCAAACTAGGATACCCTGTACAGAACAAGGTTCAGGGCAAATACAATACAAACAATCAACAAAAAAATATTTTAACAAAGAATTGAACTCGATACCTGATTGGATCACAGCAGAGGGCGGTTTTGTATAGTCGTATATCATAAAGTCAAGTCAAGTCATTGTTAATTCGACCACAAAGCTGGAAGTTACCAGTGCTAATAATCCATGTATACATCTATTAAATCGTCTGTGACTTACATTAAAATGCTTGTAAAAACCCAATACTAATCCGTAAGGTAAAGATAATCCCAAAAACCCACTTCAAGTAAAAGCGATTACAATTTTCTGAAACATTAAATAACAATTAAAAATAACTAACGTCACAACAAACAAACAAATTAGATTAAAATTTACGTTCATGCAATTTTAAAAAAAACTTTACCTACCGCATGGATTTTGGCGGCGAATGTCTTTGCCAGTGACACCTTTAAAAAAAATAAAGTCAAATTGTCTAGTCTGTATTTGGTGTTACCACGTTTATGTGCTTTTATGGGATAAAATAAAATTATTTCACATAGTTTTAACTATCTCATGAAAATGGTTTCTGAGATACTCAATACAACAACGAAGAATCTACATAAACAAACTATGCACAATGACAACTTTAAATCGCTCCTGTAAATTCTACCACGTTAATAGGACGCACTGAAATATGTTTTTATTTTATCTATATTCTTAAAAATTCTTATTATTACTTGAAATTTACATATAACTTCTCTCATCAAGCCGGCATAGCGGATGCGATCAGTAGACATGTCTTAACATCAGACTGGTTCGTATACCAGGAATTAACACTAGAACTACCAACCGGTCAAAATGACCGAATGACTTGTGCTTGCAAAGAATTAAATTCCGTACTAATATTATAAATGTGAATGTGTGTTTGTTTGTTACGTTTTCACGCAACAACTACTTAACCGATAATCATGAAACTTTGAACACATATATATGGAGGTACTAGAAGTAACATAGGACACTTTTTATTAAAAATAATAATTTATTTTTTACTATAGGTAGTTTCCAATTGACTATAGTTTCAGCTGTTTGGATTTTTTCTATATTTATTTTTATTTTCGTCTGTCATTTTTATATATGCAGTATAAAACTATTTCAATTTTTGAAGTTAGGAAATATCATTGTATGTAGTAATTTTTAAAAATTTATAACCCTAGCCTAGCAAGAAAATATAGTTATCATATTGATTAATTTCTATTGAAATGATCTCGGATACTTATTTAATGACTTAAATGCGAGCGAAGCCGCGGCTAAAAGCTTGTGATTCAATAAATTTAATGTAGAATTGTAAAAAATAGAATCGATTACAAAAAATAATGAGTAAAGTTTATTTTTGAAACTGTGGGCTTATCACGAATTTTAGTCTGGCTTTCGAACCGAGTTCGCTTCAAGCGATTTGTATGGAAATTTGAGCAGCGCCACCGCGTGCGGATTTGGAACTACAATATTTCAGATACTTTTTGTTAATTTTCGAACGTCTCGATCTTTCGTTCATTTGATATATTGCTGGTGCTCATTAGTCGTTAGTAAAAATTCATGATCCCGATTGCTAACGGATCCGTTTTACTTGTGACAGCTCGATTCGAAAGCCAGACTAAATTCGTGATAAGCCCACTGGTCATATTGACTGATTGGTATTTCTAGTGTTAAAGTCAGGAATTATCCAGTGACATCAGTGGTCCATGGTCTCCTTGTGCGTAACAAAAAAACCCGTGTATTTGCCGCCATTATGATTGCGCTCGTCTGATGAGGGCCGCATTATATGTAACGAAATCTTACACACAATGGAACGAACGCAACTTGTTATCTCCAACGTATTTGGTACTTTATAAATATAAATACGTAATAGGCTAGGAGATGGCGGGCTTAATGTATCTCCTATTTTTGTTTTAGCTACAAATAATATATATGTGTAGGTGTGATGAAGTTCTTTTTATATTATACTAGCTATACCCTGCGCGCGTTGCTACGCCACAAACTAAAATTTGAAGGAAAGACATTACACAAATATTTAATTCATTTTGAGTAATTTTATTGATTTTGTTCATTTGACGACAATATTGTCTGTTCAATATGAGCTGTCATGGCAATATATGGAATTCATTGGAATGACAGTGGCGCCACCCGTCGAAAATTGGTCGTACCAACTCAGAAACCTTCGTGGGTTAATGCACAATAACTTTGCTAAAGATCATCACATGGTCAAATGCGTAGTTTACGATTCTATAAAGGACATACCGATATATATATATATGTGGCGGTCAATTCTACTAGCCGAAAATACTTATTTAAGAAGATTTGAGGTTTTGACGTTTAGTCTGTCAGTGTCATCTTTCTTGTTTCTTCTTGTCTTTTTATCGCCACAATGCATTGTGATAATTATATATTTTAATCCATTTTAATCTACTTTATTATATCACACAAGTTCTCTAAAAGTGGTGACCCAACGACTTTCGAACAACGCAACCAGAAAATAACCTTATTTGTGAAGTTATGAAGCTAACGGCAAATTTTGAGTTCGGTATATGTAGACATTCTAAGATCCCTCGGTCGTCATCTAATATACGGTGATTACAGGGCGCTTAATGCCGCTGCAATACCTAACAGAATCAGCTCTTCACAACATGGCCAGTGAAAAGTATCAAAACACATAAGAAGCGGAATCGGCAGTTAAGATCCTGTGCCTTGCAAATTTTCTCATGTATTTATGGATATTGTTGGATCTCTTCCACCATCCAATCTATACATTAAATATTATTAATCGCTTCACTAGCTGGCCAGAAGACTCTGCCACGGACATGAACCTTCGCTTTCAAACTTAGAGAACATGTTCGTGTACTTAAGTCAGTTAATACAAAACATCATCAAACTCGAAATGCTACTTTCTTTCAACCAGAACATCAAAACCATCCTTTTGTCCATCAAGACAACATCATGTGTTAAGTATTTTCAAGACAGTAACAACATATCAATGGCCGCAGAATACCGCTTTCCGGATATAAATTCTTCTGAATTCACCGAGAGGGGAGTACTTGTGGCGGTCAATTCTACTAGCCGAAAATACTTATTTAAGAAGATTTGAGGTTTTGACGTTTAGTCTGTCAGTGTCATCTTTCTTGTTTCTTCTGGTCTTTTTATCGCCACAATGCATTGTGATAATTATATATTTTAATCCATTTTAATCAGCAATATTATTTCACATAAGTTTTGCTAAATATATATATATATATATATATATATATATATATATGTATTAATGTTAGTCTTGATCTGCATCTACTTCTTCCGTATGCAACCTTTCTGCTGGTCCTAAAGGTTAACTGGTAGACAACGCCCAAGAGCATTGAGTTCGTCTTTTGTAAAATGAAATGAAATGACAATAGTTTATTAGCATAGGCATTAAAGGCGTGCGCTTGCTCATCGTCAGGCTCTACAATGGCTTCGAAAAGGCTATGACGAGAAGCGTATGAAACAATCAGGTTGAAAGTAGCTATCAAACGCACTGACTCACATTCGAATCGGATTATTAATTTAGGACCTACATGCAGAGGTGGCTTTATCTTTATTCTACACGATAATTACTTTTGTTTCAATATGAAATCAACCTTAAAAGAATTTTGACCGCTAGAGGGCGCTGGGGTGTTGATTACAACAATTGCCTACAAGCGGACAGAACATAGATGACTTTTGTGTGCCACGAAATTCTAAAAGTGTGCCAAATTTTAAATATATAATAAAGTTAATATTATTAAATAATATGATTTAAAAAAAAAATTATCCTTTTCTTTGTGTGCCGCCAAATTTTGAAATCGTTAAAAGTTTGCCGCAACAAAAAATAAAGAGGTCAAACCAAAAAAGGCAAAAGGCATTGCTATATGTAATGTATATGTTCAGTTAATTTTTGAATTATATTTTCGTTCGTCAACGCTCGAATAATAAACAAATAAAGAAAAGTTTCAAGATATAATACTTCACCAATACAATGGTTTTAACAAACGTTTCTTATTCGTTTGTTGTCACTTTTTCTATGTAAAATTGTTAACATGAAACGTAATTTGTGTCTCCGCCGCCAGCCGCCATTGTTCCCGCCATTTCCTCCTGTCAAATGGAAAAGAAACAATTGAGGCAAAGGCATTAAAACAATTTATTTATTCAGCCTACCTACAAAATTACATTGGAACTACATATTATAAAAAGGACTACTATTGTATAAACTAAATGAAATTTTAATTATAGGATAGGACGGCATGCTCGAGGTGATAAAGGGATAGATACTACACTTGTAATAAAATTACAAAAATACATAATTTAGATGTTACACAACAATGAAAATTAAAAAAAACAAGCACCAAATAGATATAGGGAAGAGGGAAAAAAAAAAGAAAAAATAAACACAAAAATAAAAACAAAATTTTTATATTTTAAAATGTTAAAAAATAGTTATAAATTATAATAACATAACTACATATATTTAGACATATGCTATCGCGACATTGCGATATTGATATGTTCTTTAATATTATAGAACATTGTTTTTGTTCTATCATCAATAATTTTCGCAGCACATGCGATGAAAGACATTTTATTACAATTTTGGCAACCTTGAGTTACATTATTGTAGTTTTAGTAAGGATCCTTATTTTTTTCTTGTAATTTATATAGGCTATATTGATCAGTGATAATGTACTATTCGAATGGTGAAAGAATTTTTGAAATCGGTCTAGTAGTTTTTGAGCTAATTCGTTAGAAACATACAAAAATGCAAAATCTTTCCTCTTTATAATATTACTAGCTTTTACCCGCGGCTTCGCTCGCATTGAGATCATTAAATAAGTATCAGAGATCATTTCAATAGAAATGAATCAATATGATTCCAAACAGCTGAAACTATAGTCAGTTGGAAACTATAGTTTAAAATAAAAAGTATCCTATGTTACTTGTAGTACCTCCAAAAATATGTGTACAAAGTTTCATGATGATCGGTTAAGCAGTTGTTGCGTGAAAACGTAACAAACAAACACACATTCACATTTATATTAGTAGGGATTGTATTGTTGTATGCATATTGCATATATGGATAAAATTAATCAGAATAGTTTAAATAAAACAAATTATAAAAGTTATTTTCAACAGTAGGTACTAGAATGAGTTTGTGTTTGTAGGAATCTGGCTCTATGGCGTTTTCCGAGCGTGCCTTATCAAAGTGTCGCTCCACAAAGTAACGTAATATCAATTTATATGTTAATTAACCATTTTGGAGGGAAGCACAAACCTTTATATTGAGGTACATTTTACTATAAAAGAAAATTCGAGTATTAATTTAAAACCGAAATCTAACATTGTATACACAGAAAAAGCCCTAATATAATTATAAAAAACTGATTTATATGTATTTATGAATAATCATATTGCAATGTAATATTTAGTTGGAATATTTAGATGTAACCTTATAATCTACCTTTGGTAGGTATTTTTTGCAGTATTTTAGCCCTAGGGTTCCGCGGAAAAAAAACAACATATATTGTCTGTTAGTTTATTAGCATTGTAACTCTAAAACCAATTGCTAGACGTACAATCTTTTTTTTAAATCTAAAAATACATCTTTTCACTTTTTAATTTAAAGTACATTTATTTATATACTAGCTTTCACCCGCAGCTTCGCTCGCATTTAAGTCATTAAATAAGTATCAGAGATCATTTCAAAAAGAAATTACAAACAGTTGAAACAATAGTCAATTGGAAACTATAGTAAAAAATATTTCTAGTACCTCCAAAAATATGTGTACAAAGTTTCATGATGTTAAGTAGTTGTTGCGTGAAAACGTAACAAACAAACTCGCATTAATATTTATAATATTAGTAGGGATATATAACCTAGAATATTAGTGATAACAATTTGATTGTATCATAGAAGAAGAAAAATCACGTTCGCCATGGCGGGGTGCGAGCAGGGTGAGGGGGAAGGGTCATCGTCGCATGTTACTATGAAGAAACATTGCGATTTTAACTCCGATATTAAGTTTGAATAAAATACAATATTAACATCATTATCTGTTGCTATACGGGTCCGGAATATAATGTATAAGTATATACCCTATTTTAGGTAGAACACACCCTCTCATATTTATAAAAACTACTCATAGGGTAAACGTGCTTGTATTGGACACTTTTTAATATTTAATTATTTTTTTTAAATTTATTTATTTACTTTTAGTAAATGGGCTCCAATAGAGCGCTTTTACTCGTCAATACATATACAAATATAATTGAAATAAATTAATAATTATCAATTTGATTTAGTTGCTGTATAT
>JAPWLS010001503.1:0-48863 GCA_028551675.1 Tineola bisselliella
TGACAGTGTTTCAAGCTTGTCTTTACGACTAAGGCCTGTGTAGTTCACCCACTGACCAAATAACGTCGGACTGAGCTTTCCTGTTATGGCTGATACTAACTCGCGCTTGTTTATTCTCGCGCCAAGTTTTCTCGCCACACATGTTATATTCAGCACTGCACTCGCGAACTTGTTCAATCTTTTGGCGTTGGTATGGTCGACACTTTGAAGCTCGCGCGCGTCTTTTAGCATTTGTTCGACGAGCACTTCCGGGTTCCCAAAATGCCGTTCCAATGCCTTCATAATTATTGACGGGTCTTCAGCTGAGTGCAGTAGTGATACCACTGTTCTTCGCGCTTCACCACCGAGACACCTCTGTAGTCGTAGGAAGTTATCTACGGGCTTCAGACGATACAGCTCTGTCAATCGCGTATTTTACTTACTATAAAGAAGGCAGTGGACGTGGTTATTATGCAAACAATTGGAAGGTGACAAGCGGGTGTAATATTTCCTAGTAAAATTCAGTTTAGTAGATGTTGAAATATTCCCGTTTGAATATAATTGTGAGTTTCAGCGAGGCAGAGAGCAGGGAACCTCCTAATGGTGTAATACAGTCACTGCGACCTTTGTTATTGAGCGATTAAAATGAAACAATGCAGTCGAATAATGAAAAGTAATTGAAGCGCATTAAAGAGTACGATTTAGAAAAAA
The DNA here is from genome assembly GCA_028551675.1 of Tineola bisselliella. Lineage (NCBI taxonomy): Eukaryota > Metazoa > Arthropoda > Insecta > Lepidoptera > Tineidae > Tineola > Tineola bisselliella. The sequence continues at coordinate 691 of JAPWLS010001503.1, forward strand.
CATTATCACAAAAGCAACAACATGATTGCTAAAAATGCAAATATTGAATTGTGCAAATGACAATCCATGCAAGTTGCAACATCACTCCAGCGCATGAATATAACACAACGAACGTGTTTTCTAAGTGATGCACTTTTTATTAACAGACACATGCATTTATATTGCATACACTCGGACATTGACGGGTTTGTGATATCATTATCGTATGTACGAGTAATGCATAAAGTATGTAATACTTCACATACGATTTACGGTAAACGTATGACTCGGCCACTTGACCAGGGGGGTTACTCAGGCGCACGAACTTCGGACGAAAATACGGACGTTTCCTACTAATTATTCCCAAAGTTACGGATTAACAGTGACGTCACTCAGTGCCTATTTTACGAACGTTTGACGGGACTTTTTACGGGCTTATAAGTCAAAAATCACGTAAGCTACAGAGGTGACGGTCGTATCACGAAACTGCGGATATGCCCGAGTAGCCCCCCCGTTGCTGTGAATTATTGCAGTAACCCTGGCGATGACGTAATGTCACCATAATTATGGCGCAACACAGAGACGCCCGACGGCAAAGACCAATACGAAGCCCCTCGTATGTCACACTCCAATGGCCGCTCGTGCACTTTATTAATGTAATGTACTAAAACAATATCAAACTAATCCACGAAGTGGAGGCATTTGTCTGAGAAAATGTAGTTGAGATTAATTCCACCCTGTGAGGCTTTCGGTGCTTTCGGTGCTTTAGGTGTGTAATGGCAGCTGTGACTCGATTTTCACTAAAATTAATTACAGTTATAATGGAATTCTGAATTAACCTCAACTCGTGTGACACTTTCGCATCCAACATAAGAATTAGGCTTCACACACGTCACATGAGAGATGGCGGACAATGAGTCACAATGGGGACGCAGTTGAGATGCAAGGGCGCGTAATGCCAGACACGCGGACGGAGTGTCTTACGGGTCACATGTAAGAAGAGGAATCGCACACCGCTCCGCTCATGCGATGTAATTTTTATACACAGACGCGTTGTATTGATTCACATCGAACGAGTGAACGTTTATGAATACACAAACTAAGGGTGAGATTATATCTGGAGTAATTACTGTCACGGGACCACGGAATTGTTGGCCGCGCTGGTTGTTGTGTGCAAAATGCAAAATGGTAACTAAACGCAAACTGAAAGTAATCGCTGGGCCATTATGGTGTAATTATTGAAGCAATTTGCAATTCGTGTTTCGATTAAATTGCCTTTGCGATGTCAACGTGAACTATTGATAACGGCCGTGAGTCGCAGCTGATGTCTTTCCATTCCAGCTCACACGAACAGCACAGCGCATAGACAACATTTTTATTCAATGGCCCGCAGTTTGATGGATGGCTGAGCAACTCGCGCCTCCTCAATACAATCCGGCAGAGTCATGTCTCACACCATATCATAACATTTATTATAACACTATGTTACATAAACTTGTCTAACATACACCATTCCATTCCATACTACACCACACCTGCTACTAATATCAACTTAATTTTCATCAATATTATAATCGTCAGATTATTAAAGTAATTTTGTTTTCTGCATTTAATAAACTTATTTTGTTTAAATCTGATGCGCCCCACTTGTTTTGTGGATCAATTTTTTTTACTAATCTGACCGAGTGTTCTGAACGCACCCCACTGTATTGAGGATGCAGACTTGGTGAAAGTACCTAACAGGGTGCAAAGATTCTCCCCTACTATAAAACTGACGCGCCCGAGTTACATCCGAAATCCCCGCTTGTGCTCCCGAACTATAAGGCTTATTGAAGTAATTAACAGCAATTAATAGAAAACAATTTAAGCATTTTTGTACAAGATCGTAGTACTCTGCCAGATGTTATTGTTAAGCCGCGTCTCCTGCTCCTGTTTCTTCGAAATATTACACAAAAACATTGAAACATTGTGTATGAATACAGAACAAACCAGACTTTAGTAAAAGATGTGTTAAACCATACTCAACGTTTCTTTGTTTGGGTCCCCATTCGTTCATTCGTTCGTTCATTCATTCGTTCATGAATCATTATTTTCAAACATCATCATAAATCAATCACTGTGACAAGAAATTAAATGTTAATTGGAATTTGTTGTAAATGGAAATTATATGAATTATTTTCCAGCATTAAAATATAATAAACAGTTTTAATACAAAAGCTATTAGAACACGAAATTCGTTATCGCAATAAAATATTCAGGAAGTAAATACCGGTAACATTCCTCTCTTTCTATTGGATTCTGCAGATTCTTAAGATGCTGCTTCATCATATAATTGCACACTATTTAAATAAACCACAGTTGTAAACACTATGCAAACGAATTCAATCGAATATCACATAAGAAAGTAAACACAAATGTTTGAAACCATGGTGTAACAATGGATGAGTACAAATAATGAAACATTAATTGAAGCAGCTTACTCTATTTAGATTCCATTTATCACTCAACTAATTGGTACCTACTTTTGACAAACCATTGGAACATCATTCCTGCATATTTTTACTTTTAATACATTTCCATTACAATACAATCGAAAACATCCTTATGATTTGTTGCTTTTTATAAACTAATTCTAATCTTGGATCTTAGCGAGGGTTTCTTTAAATTAATGTTTATATTTATTTATGTAATCTGTTATTATTATTATTGTCACAAAACAATTCATCAGTTTGCGTCAGTTGTTTTTGTACTAAGACCCTCATTTACAACTTTAGGACGATCATATCTAATCAATTATTTTTAAAAAAATATTAAAAATACTGCAATAAGAGTTGCTCCCATTTTGTTGGGAAATTTCCCGCTCGTACGTGGTTGGAATGGAAAAGGCCGATTTTTCTTTGGCAATCTATTTTCAAGGCAAAATATTTTTGTTTTAATTATTTTTAGAAATGGTATTTTGCTTCAGAATCTCCGAGATACAGAGCATCGCCTTGAGCTCTTAACCTTTGCTTTGCGTTCGTTTGATACTTTGTGATATTAAAAATGAGATGGAGCAATGGTTTAGTATAATGAAACGGAATTGCCGTCAATGGACTGACTCCGTGGTTGTCAAGTTGTGCATATACTCGTATTCATTGCCAAAGTGCAGTCAAACATACTCTGCGCATGAATTCTACTGTGAATGATGAGCATCTGCGACGTGATTAGGTGTAGACTGTAGGTCATCGGCAGTTGCACTGGCTATGCATATTTGATGATCGCGTGCGGCCAATCCTGACGCTTCCGCTGTTTAATAGCACACCCGCACACACCCACACACCCGCACAGGAGCTGTTACAACAATACATCTATTACAAATTGATGAACAAGCTCAAAACAATCCATTCATTACTCATTTGCGATTTAATATATTATTTAGTGCAGCGGTTCTCAAACTTTTTTGGCGAAGGAAAAAGCCTTAATATAATTATAAAAAACTGACTTATATGTATTTACGAATAATCATATTGCAATGTAATATTTAGTTGGAATATTTAGATGTAACCTTATAATCTCCCTTTGGTAGGTATTTTTTGCAGTATTTTAGCTCTAGGGTTCCGCGGAAGACCACTTTGAGAATGGCTGATTTAGTGTTTTCCTTTGTAATGTTTCGTAAATGAATTACTAAAAACTGGCTTCCCAATGATTATAGACTTATATAATAACTATATAGTATGTTTTACTATAACTTGCACAAAATATCGGATATGCCAAGAATAGGGCAACGGCTCCGTAGTGGCCTCTTTGCACGTTAAAATGCTTTACAATAAATCACGCGGTCGCCGGGAATTGGCCATTTTTACACTATTGGCCTCTATATTGAAGATTTTCACAAAGAGTTCACTGCTTTGATGTGCCTACATGTTACACATATTATATTTTAATAGACCTGCTTCTCTTTACATAGCGAATAAGAAACATCATATTCAGGTATATTACGCCCAGTCAGAGATATGATGTACCTGCATTTCCTATGTTATGGGTGCAGCAGGTGTTATGAAGTGAGTGCTTTCCAAAGTCGATGGTGATTCCAGAAATATTCCGAAACACCCTCCCCGGTTGCTTCTGAGCATGCGAGTACTATACGTGTATGTCATCGTGTTATTGCTCACCAGAGAACGAAATAAACTCACTAATGCTGCTAAAAGGAGAGCCGTGTTCGCACAAACGACTCTCTAACGACCAAATTTAAACAATATTGCCTCCACAACACAGAACACGCGCATTACGAATGGCAACATTAAGCATCGGTTTCATTTCATTAACCAACTACGCTGCAGCCAGCACCTTGGCTCAATTAAGGACTCCAATTTGGAACTCAATTTAAATGTTTTATGAAGTAATGGACTGTGAGAATAATTGCGTATTTGAGATGTCTATGTTTTCAGTTTTGTCAGAATTGAATAGAATTTATGGAACACTTACTGTAATGGGAGGTACCTACATGTATTCGTCCTTGCAAGGTATTGTTGTGTTATGGGTTATTGTGACGAAGATAGTTGTTATTCCGAATAGCAATCGAAGTGAGAAGAATTTCTAAATAAAATATGAGTAAACTTGTAAATTTCATTGTCTTTGTTAGTGCGAAGTGGCTGAGTGGTGTTGGGATTGGGATTGCAGCGGACATGGGGCTGGTTGGCGTGGGCTGAGTCATGGCTGTATGGGCGCTGTTAAGGGCAGAGGTTTTAATTAAATATCGTGTACACGGAAGTTAAATTGGCCCCTCTCTCGTTCCCAATATCTGCCGCCCTTTTTATACGTCAATAACTTTGGCATTGTGGTGCTCTCAGACATCTACGGTGACAGCTTTTCAATTAATTATATTTTGTGAATATCGACAATTTATATTTTCCACCTCTGAATACAAAATAACGTCGCCGCAAAGGACCATTGAAGCTGACTGAAGGTGGCTTACTTTTATATTGGTTTCTGTTGAAGATATGCTTATACGAGTATATCACACAAGCAAGTAGACTATATCATCCTCTACCCTGCAGGGAATAGAAGTCTTTTGTTGTGTGTTTAAATATGCATGTGAGTGTGCGATCTCGTGTCAAAGGGATGTGCTGTGTGTGAAATATGTTGATGTGCCCACGATGACGTCATAAAAGTAAATGCAGCCATATTATTATAATCTAACAAGACATAAGACGACGCACGCCTTCTTATTAGACTATATTCACGAAATAATAAACGAGACTTAATTTTGTAAAATTGCATACATTGTGTCTTAATATACATTTTTTATATATTAGGGCGACATATGACCACACTCTGCCTGATGTGAATATAGTGTGGCTCGCGTGAAACAATCGACTCCACTATGCCGGCTTGAGGAGACGAATGCACTCTGTCCAAATTGACAAGGGCACACTCCTCTCGTTATCCCGGCTACTTACAAGCTGATCCCGAAACGTGACTAAGTCACTTTATGGGTTCCGCTTGAAAGTGGTGGCATGATCAGTCTGTCTACCACTTTATATATGCCTATATTATTATACTACAAACATTGAATGAACAAAGTACATATAACAAAGTTACATTGGTACCGGCTTAGTGTTTGAGAGATTCGAACACGGGGTCACTCGACCGCGAGTTCGCACCCTCAACCACTAGGCTACGGTCGCTCTTAATGTTAAATAAAAAACGTATTTTGAGTGGCAGCTCTTCGGCCTCGCATGTTTTGTGTTCGGTTGAAGGAAAGCCTTGAAGTGATCTGAAGACAACGAGAGTCTCTTTTGGGGTTTTTATATCGGTCTCTTCACTAATTGGGTTTGTTTTAATTTGTTTTGTTCTGATTGGTTGAGTGCTTGAACTGGTTGAGTGGTGGGTTCCTCTCTCTCACTAATTACAGCGCTCGCATATTTTGACTTTGACACTTTGGTAATTAGTATTGTTCTGATGTTTATTCTCCTGTGATTTTGAGGCTGGTTTCGGGGAGACACGCGAACTTCCTTTAATTGCGTTTTAGAATTTTAATATTACACAGGAAGTCGATTTCCACGAATAGATTAATTGAAAATGACTGAAGAATAAGTCTGTCGCTGACATTTGCCACATCCCATGCTTAAACAACAGACCAACGCTGAAATTGTAATAAATCTCAGCCTGATGAAATACTATGTTGTAACATTCTTCAGTAAAAATGTGAATTCTTTGAAATGGCCTAGTAATGTATTTTGTGATAGATTTTGTTCAGCGATAGTGTCCGTCCCGCGGGTGTAATGCCTCGCGAGCCTCGGATGACGCGCACGAAACGGACATCCGATTATCCGACGCTCGCTGCTCGAGAGTGCTTCACATAACAACGATATATTGCGTCTACTCGTGTTCCGTTTACTATAATATTGGAGCATATAGCTTCACTGACACACACAAAGAACAGAAGTACTGAATTAATTGCTAATGATTGTTCTTCACAGAAACAGAACATCTCAATGGAAGCCACTATCATTGCATTATTCATAGGAGCGTTGTGACATGATCCCTCTGGCCTCACTCGGCTGCGGAGGATGGCGTATTAGGACAATTACTCAATCAGAAGCAGCTGTAAAAGGCGAACTAAAGAGCCTATTAAATGTTTGTTGATTAATTTAAAACTGTTGCAAAGTTTGGAGCAACTTCTGATTGAATTTAATTGTTTTTGAGGATAATTACTGCCGGAATCTTTATAAATTAACTTTGTAATAACTTTGTGATAGATCTCGTGGCTCATTCAGCGTGCTGGTCTACTCGGCGGATGCGAGGGATCAGAGTCGCAAAGAGAGAGAGTGGAAGGAGAGCAAATGGAATTCAAGGAGGACGTACTCGTGTGAGCAAAAAGCCGAATTGAATTTCGTGTTGAATTATTTATGCAAAAGAGCTATGACAAGTGGAAATCTTGTTTATCGGCGCAACTTAAAATTATTCATGGAAAGACTTGCCGGCTGATGTTTCATTATGCATGAGAAGTAAACAAGGGGAAGGCAGAACGACAGAAGGGCGGAAGGGCGACGGGGGGAGGGTGCACAGCCGAGAGGGCCGTCCAGACGAACGTATTCGCACATACTGCTTACTTCTCAAACATGCATTAATATATTACATTACGAGTTACTTGCAACTGTGATTGCTGTTTAGTTTTTCAAACTAATAGCAATCGCACACAGACTAACAAATCAATGTATGTCACAGCCTGTCTGCGCATTAATGGGTCATCTGTATTTACATGAAGAGCAAAATATTGCAAACACGAACGGGGGCATGCTGTGAAGTTTTTGCGGATGTGTTCTCAGTTTTAGATCCATTATAATGACACCGTTTGTGTAATTGTAATCAATTGTGCCGTCGCTATGACGATGACGATACGCTCGAAACGCACCCAATGTGAGTCGTAACACTTCAACAATCCTCCTTTCCCTAGGATTTTTTGTAGGTCCAATGTTTGAGCTACGTCCACAGCAGGCTCGTAGTGAACTGAACTGAACTCAACTCATGTTTGTAATTAGGATTCATCTGTATTTACTTTTGCTGTTTCTAATATTTTCGTGTCCATTCCTCGAATGTTTGCGCCATGTCAGTCCTAAACAAACACCATTTTCTATTTGCGTCTGCTGTTTATTACAAACTACATCCTATTAAATATACTTCTAGGATTAACAAACGAATGAATGAATACCTGGGCTCTTTCATTCATTCACACATATTGGCGCCAGTCGTGAACAAGTTCGATAAATAACTACATGCAATAAGGTGTTATATTTCCATAAATAGATACTATACACATCGGAAATATAATGTTCTAATCTCCGCCACGCTTAACTGAAACAGCGAATAGATCAAATCTGAGCACGCGACGTCCTCAAATTTCAAATTCAACTCGAACATCTCGGAAGGAAAATTCAGTTTTAAATTTCACATTTTAGATTTTAATATACTTAGAACATAATGATGCAAATTTATATAAATGTATTATTTTCTTATAATTTAAATTAATCACGTCGAATAATTCAGTTAAATGTAAAAGTGGATAAAAATTATTTACCAAAAGAACCTAACGAATGATCAATTTTCTCACATAAATTTTAATAAAATATCCCTATTTTTTCTTAAAGTAAGGTGAGAGTTTATTCGTTGAATTAGTTCACAATAGATTGCGTATTTAGTTCACATTTAAACTGTTTCTTTTCCAACAAAACAAGCTATGTAGCACGAGCAATATAATGAATAACGTAAGGTAAATACGTTATTGGGATGTGGAGAAAGAATTAGTGAGGTCGTATCGGAATGTATCGTCCTTACTTCTAAATTTATGAAGAGCTTTTTTCGGTTTAGTTGATGCCAAAGCGAAATTCCTAAACTCTTTCAGAACTAAATTATTTAATTCCACGGCTCAATGATCGCACTTACCATTATTGTTCCATATTCAACATATTTTTAATAAAAGGCTGCTTTACCTTTTAAATATAGGCTTTTGTTCTCAAACTATCACAAAATATATTAGTTTTAATATCACTGAAAAATTGAAACGTCAAGTTGTCGTAGTTTCTGAAAAGTATGAAAGAAAGTTTTGTTGTTCGAAAAGTAAATTGAAACAGTAATATTGAAGTATTTTATTGAAGGAATACTTTTCATAATAAATATAAATGCAGATCAGATCAAATACTTAAATATTTGCAATCAGTTTTTTAAAATATTATTTCCAAGCCTTCGTTTACGGATACTATTATATTTATTTTAAAATGTAAATGTAATTTACGTCATATTCTGAATCAAATGAGTCTGAGCTGTCGGACGTTTCACTACTGCTGCCTACAACAGTTAATATCAGTCAATAAAGTAAGCCATTGCCAGTGAATGCCTGAAGATAACTTCACAAAATGCTATACATGCACAAAAGCGGCCTCTGGCGGAGAACGATGATAATTGAGGTAGGAAATAAAACTTTACTCCGACGTGTTTCTATCGGGCGCTGTATTGATAAAAATTGCTTGAGGAAACAGCGCTTCCTGCCGTCCCCATTATTGCGTACTTGTTTTTGCTATTGTTGAGGTGGTCGGGGCTTGTTTGCATTACTGCTCGCGTTTGAACGAAAGTAGAGCATGACTTCAACAATGGGACGTTCTCTTCATTAATAATAAAAAACCTTAGACGGGACTCAATGTTTCCAGCTCAATATCACCAATACTGGCAATAGGCAATGCTCCAGTGACTCTGGGCCAGAATCCTTTATGTTTCGTACAGTATTATCTAAAATGAGATCAACGAAACATATGACTGTCTTGTCTGAATGTGTATGCTTTCGGGCATTTATAATAAAACTAATTACTTCCCTCTCTCATTGTTATTGTTATATATTAAGGAAGCAAATATATGTTTTATAATAATAAATGATAATATTAATGGCAAAAGCGGGCGACACACACTTGGCGGGAAATCTCCGCAATCAAAGAACCCACAAGCGTGTCTGCTTAGTGACACAATTTAGAAACAGGGAAATGTGAACTTTGTCAAAGAAAGCTAATAGTCACTTGATGCGTTCTTAAAATCTCCACTACCCTCATTTCTCAATCTAATTACCTAATGGAAAAACGACCCCCTGATTTATTTATTTTTTAATTTATTTACTTTTAGTAAATGGGCTCCAATAGAGCGCTTTTACTCGTCAATACAAGTACAAATATAAAATGACTGCTTCTACCGCGCCCGCATGCGTTCTCAAACGGCCAATGTAAACGCTCGATATGGGATACGTTTTGTGTAAATCCTAGAACGAGTGGAAGCGAAATAAAAGTGTTTTCTGGTTGTCTGAGAATGCTGACAAATGGCTGCCGTTGTTTGCGCATTAATCACGATGGCTCATCTCGCTTGTAATTGTGCACACACGAACGGACTCGGGCTCATTAATACATCCCACACTGGCCCTTCATTTTAATAAAATTATGTCGCTTTTTAATAATAATAATAACAATGTCGATTGTTCAATTGCATAATAATTGCAACGCATGCACGTCTGGTGCATATTTGCATCGTATTGTTAAACCATTACATCTTCCAAAGAGAATATAAAACATTATGTTAGTGCCCTCAAATAACCCCCGAATATCCCGAGAGAAGATCCCCAATACATTTGTCCGGCAGTTCTATGAGATTGAACATAAAATACGTTCGGATATAAAACTACCTTCATACACACACATATATACATCTAGTCATGGCTTCGTGATAACAGCACCGCTTATATTAGCTTGCTTTCCATTCGTCGTGGTCGCGGGAAAATGTTAATTTATTTTAGTTTATAATTCGTAGCTATATTTTTCCTTTTAAAAAATATTGTTTATATTGTTTTTTATAGCGCACCTATGCCAAAGCTGTTCCACAACCAATGTCACCGCTGCGACGACGAACGCCCATAAAAGCCAATGTGATGGTTTACGTTTGTGAGCTGAGAAAAAGACACTTTTGGCAATCACACGAACAATGTGCACACACACACACATACGAGTGCACATATATTTTAATATGACAAGAAATACCATAAGTAGACCAGATTTCTTAGAATAATTTTGGAATGGGAAAATTAGTATCTGAATATATTGCAGCAAAGTTATCAAAATCAAGTTCTTCAATACTAGGGTGTTATGGGCAATCCTCTCAAGCAATCACTCCTTTTAATTTCACTATAAGTTTACGAGCATTCTCTCATTTGCCGATCAACTGTATAACAAAACAAACCAACGAACGTCCCAACTACATCCCATAAGCGAGCACAAACGCACAAGTTGGTGATTTATTATTAACAACATCATTTGATTACTTAGTAAGACCGCAAGTGTTGTAGTGTGTTGTTGTATAAAGGCATGGTTCACTTGACAAAGGTGACTGATGTGGTGTGTGGTGTAGAACTAGACCCTTCATTAACTAAACAACAATATCACATCGGATTATTTCAGCCACACATGTCAGAGGTGTTTGTCAGAGGTAGCTGCTGTTGGCAGGCGTTTTATTCTCGGAACTTAGTATCGGTTTGTTTGACATTTATCGCAGTTGTTTCGTCGCAAGTGGAAGCACGACCTATTTGTGAGACACCAACTTCACTTCTCAACAACGAACAATAGTTGCTTTGTTCTGTATGTGTGTTACTTCGTGAATAATATTATAGTAGGTAACATTTATAACGGGTCAATTTATTCGTTAATATATGTCTCTAGTTTATTTACAAAGCGAGGTCGTAGAGGCATGAATATTGTTTTAAATGTAATTACCACTGACCCGAAGAATCGACGTTAATTACTGTAGATCCGGTAAAAGTGATAAGTGACAACGCGGCAGGTCCCCCCTCCCCCGGCGATTGCCCGGTGAGAATATTTTAATTACGTCGCAAGCTGTCAGCCCCGATTGTTAGCCTGTCAGCGTCCTGAATATAATGCCAGTAACAGATATGTATTTGCGATTGCTTCAGCCAGCCGGAAGCGGCCGTGGGCTCTGTCGGGACAACTTTCATATTTCACACAAATAAATAGAAATGAAACTTGAGCCCGGACATCCCTCTTCTATTGATTTTGTATTATTTGCTCTTCATTTGAAATCAACTAAAAGCTTCCAACTCTGTGTGAGTGAAACACGCATTCGCTTACATTGTAGACTTAGTAGGTATTGTAGTAGTTAATAATAATAACTGAGTGTGCGGGGTGCGGGGGGTGCGGGGGGCAGCAGTATGATTGTGAATTCTATGAGCTGGTGACAACATTCTTAGCAGAAGTACATCGCTGAATAATGCATGGAGTTTGGAGAAAATTCCAACTTACGTGACTTTCAGAAATCCATTCTCTATTGAGATTTAATCAAATCTACCGACTTCAATACGTTACCTGTTGCTAATGCCCGATCATGATCAAGAGTGCGCCGAGTCCCCCGCACAGTCTTCACGCATTCACGTCTCTATAAATCTAGTCTAAATCTATAAACCAAGAGGAATGCGTAAATGCTTCCTCAAGCTCATTCTTTGTTAAATCATGTGCATATTATTTAACCTATTTGAATGAACCAGCGAATGGGTGCCGCGGAGAGCTTGTCAGGTGTATGCTTGAGCAACGAAGCGCATAATCGTCGGCAGCAGCTTTTGTTCACTCCATTTGACATTCGGTTTCAATTCACAGTTCAAACGACACAACTACCAATTCTATTTAAACTCACAAACATACATATATAAGGAACTATTATTGTATTTCAGTCAAACGCCAAACACAAATATTTTCTTGTAAATTCTATTCAAAATGTTCCCCACATTCTGCTTCGAACCGTCCCCATTACATACAATGAAGTTTTTCTTTTGACATGAGAGTTTACGTGTGTATTAAAATTACGTAATATCTTGTTGGGTTTTTGCTTGAACGCTCCACTTTGGCAGAATTGTCATCATTAGACACTAATAAGAGAAGAAGAATACAATGAAGCAGTCTCTGTCGCCATCATTGCGCCGCAAGGACAGATGCAGTGCATAAGTCTTAATAATCATAAAGCAGAGGTGTGTGTTGGCGACTCTCCAAGCAGAAGCAGATCTTGTAGTTTTGGATAATTCATCTCCATTACATCCGGCTCCAACGGCGGCGCAATGCAGAGGCAACAGAGCCACCGTCATACCTTTGGATTATTCTGCAAATTCATTATTCCTCCGCCAGCAGTAAGTCATGATTGATATTGCCCCCAGGCATACCATTAATTCAAACATTGTGCACTCAATTAATCCCAGAAGTAATATTTTGCATAGAAATTAATTATTAATAACAACTGAACTGCGAGCAAATGACTATTCGAAAAGTTCATGCGAAATCCATTAAAACGAATGAACCCGGATGGTCCATTAGATTAGGGTCTAAGCCGACATGGGTTTGCGGACACTGATCCGAGAGCATTGTAAGTGACTATATCATTAACACATAATTGGATGTTTCAAATACGATACAGAAGTTCGCGTGAGTGTTGGCGCTCTGTGTAATACGTGAAAAGCGTGTAATGTGATTCAATCAATACATCCACGAACAACAATAGAGGAATGCTATTAACAGCAGCATTCTAAAACGCTGTGAACAAAATGTAATTAAATTTTGCGTCCCACTTCGGTGTTCATTGTTTCATGAATTTCACGGGAATTTCTAAGAAAAGAATAACAATGGAGGTTACCTCCAAAACCTCCACAACCTCCGCACCTCAATCACGGCCAAAAACAAAAGGCGATTAACATTATCATTTTATAACATTTATCACAAACAAACGGCGGCTTAATCGGTTATTTCCAGTTGTTTAACGTTTCAGGATGATCAACAGTTTCAGTGGCGTGATGCAGCGATATTAGCGATGTTAGCGGCATTAGCGCGGAGCAAATAATACGAATATAGGCGGCGTAATGAATATTAATGAAGAAACACGTGGCTATGCTGCATCAGTGGGCGATTGGCGATTATGTGCAAAGGATGCAATGTATCACTGAGTCCCGTTGCATTGCAATAATCAAAGTAAAGTAAATGTAACATAATCATTCATATTTTATTGCGCGGAGTGAAACCTCTCCATTCGTGCGTAATACGAGCAACAGCAGCTATTTGGTTATCTTCAACATTTCCTCATCGTTACTCATCAGAAACGAACAGCATACAGGAATAATAAACCCCCCAATTGACATTAAACAACCGCGTGATATGAAAGATGGGTCACGGACAGTTGTGCAGTGTCGACGAGTGCTTGCTATGCCCCACATGTTGAATACTGGCTCCCACAAACCATATTCTGGGATTAAAATAATTCAATTGCAAAACAATTTGTTATCCGTTAATCTTCTTTTTTGTTCCTACGCATTGACGAGTACTAACGACTCTTGTGAAGTTGATTTGGATCATATTAACAGAAGAGGTAATTTAGTATTTAACAGCGTCGGGAATAGCGCACCGAACGCTTGGGTCGCATTTAGCCGCATGTTCCCGCGGGATTGCCATTCAAATCAGTAACACAATTCCTGATAATTTGCGAATTCAGAATCAGAATTATTAGGTTAGTAAAAATAATAATTGTACCAAGAATTATGTGATTATTGCTTCAGTGTTCCACTTGGTGGCAGAAGAAGAAGCAATCTCTTGTTGGACTGCTGTCCGAATACTTGACATTGGCAGAATTGTCTTTAAATCAGCCATTCTCAAAGTGTGTTCCGCGGAACCTTAGGGCTAAACACTGCAAAAAATACCTACCAAAGGGAGATTATAAGGTTACATCTAAATATTCCAACTAATTCATAAATACATATAAATCAGTTTTTTATAATTATATTAAGGCTTTTTCCTTCGCCAAAAAAGTTTGAGAACCGCTGCTTTAAACCATTTAATTCAAGAAGAAGATACCTACTTATTTGCCAGTTCATGTTTTCCAATTGCACGAAGCAAATAACACCGCAGTATAATTACATCAGTAATAGACGTATGCATGCTATATAGGTCACCATCGTTCGGTGTCCGTCGGAGCAGCGCGGCGGCGAAGGTATGTTATATCAATTAAGTGTAACGGATGTCCGACACAGCCTGCAGTGAGGTGCTGCAAATGGCCATTAAGGAATTGGTGCTCCCTGGCCTGGCCTGCGTGAATGTGCGAACTAATATTATAAATGTGAATGTGAGTTTGTTTGTTACGTTTTTACGCAACAACTACTTAACCGATCATCATGAAACTTTGTACACATATTTTTGGAGGTACTAGAAGTAACATAGGATACTTTTTATTAAAACAAAAAATATTTTTTACTATAGTTTCAGTTGTTTGGAATCATATTGATTCATTTCTATTGAAATGATCTCTGATACTTATTTAATGACTGAAATGCGATCGAAGCCGCGGGTAAAAGCTAGTATTCAATAAATGTAACACCAATAAAGGGAATACGAATTACAAATGACCTTATAAGAAAATAATAAAAAGCCGCCTTCCTCATTGTTGGCAATTGTTATCAGGTGACAGCGCAAAGCACATGCGAGTGTATTGAGTCGGCGTTTAATCGTAAAGTTGAAATTCAAGTTAATTTGTTTTGACACAAAATCCATAACGTTGTAAGCAGCTTTGTGTAAAAAGGAGCCCCGTCGAGCGGAAACTTCCGAAGGGCTTTAAAATGATACCTTCATTTAATAAATACACTTTGTGTACTCATTTCACCAGTTTATTCAAACACACACACACACACACACAGAGAGACACACAGAGACAGAGAGAGAAGGAAACTGTCGATTCAAATTATTATCAACAATATTGATGTATTTTTAGAAATTAGAAAATACGTAGCAAGAAAAACAATAAACAAGTGAATAGGAAAGTTTTTGTCTAAAGCGAATCTCAAATCGGATAACATAGTTTAGAATGGGAGGTGTGCACGTGCCCGGAGTGATGATGTATTTGGTTTAGAGGATAAACACTCGGCGAGAGTTCAATTGGGGGATCGCGGGGAGTGCGGGGGACTTCTCACAAGTTTCGTACCTACATTGATAAACACGATAATGAAGTTTTCATTGTACAGTAATAAGATTGGCAGAGTTAGCCTCATTACACTTAATTGGGGAAAATTTTATTTCGCGTTTGTTCATTAATCAGGAAAGTTTTCTTTTCCCTTAAACCTAAATTGTTTACGAGATGGTTAGATACGTTTATCATTTTAGCTCTTTCGGGATGCATGATGCTGTATACTGTCATATGATAAGCCTATGCAGAGATATAATTGCTCATTCATTAGTGACGAACGAACAATTAAAACAACTTCTCTGCGAAATTTAATGAAGTAGAAAAAAGAGTAGGATCCTCTCCAATTTGGGCGGGTAATTGGACATGAAATTGGGCATGAAGACGTTACGCCTGATAACTGCAATGTAAGTCACCTTTCAATTATACGGATTCCTAACAATTCCCTTTCAACACAAAGGTTTGTGCTTTCCACGTGTATTATAATTGGTGCTTTATTAAACGTTTTACAACATAATAAATACATCATAAAAATACGCGCCATCATTATCATGGAAACGAACAAAGAATAAATCACCAAATGACTTTATATCACCTGAACAAAACGTATGAGGTGGGGGTGCAAGGAATAGACCCCCCGAAACACCGTAAGCAAATATTTAGGTTCACAAAACACGCAATAATCAATCACAAGTGCTATTACCCGAATGTGGGTCATATTATCCCCCAACCGCTGCGACCGTGTTGCCAACTTTATACGACTAAATTAAATGTGTGATATTCACTTCTACACTTTCGTTTTCCCCGTTTGTCAAGCTGTTGCCCGACGCGACGGTGGTGTTCAGAGATCGAATATTCATGTAGTTATGTTAATATCTAGTTTAGGCATATTGTAGTTCCTTTGATTTAATAGTTTAGTGAATGTTTTATTTCATATAGATAATTAATAAAGTGGAAGTGTGGCGTGGAACAATCTAGTTCCATGAGTATCAACGTCGGTCGAGTGGAAGTGGTACTGCCTGTGAGCTGTGAGTAGATGTGGTGTTGTCGCGTGAGCTCTCTCATTTAGTGGCATTAGAAGGACAACGTCGGCCGCAGGTGGCGTGCGCACTCAATCAACAGAATATATGTTTCATGCCACTGAAGTGTGTGCAAACAGCAGTCGCCTCCGCTATGCCTGCTCAAGAAGCCACCACTCTTCTGTATTGTGTAATATCTGTGCAATAAATGTCGCAATCCTGGATGTAATGGACGTCCGGGTTTGATTTATAGAGCAATACCGCCCCCCTCACTCCGCCTCACCCTTCCCTTCCCCCATGCCAAACATAAAGTATACTATGTGTAGTACTTGACCAACACATCGGAGTATAATCAATGAAATCAATTTTCCTATTTAAAGTTATAATCGCTTATACTTGCTACTCTATAGAAATGGATAGAACTAACAGAAACAGCCATGGGTCAAGTGACTGCTCTCGCCAACTTAGTTGTTTGCAGCAAATTAGAAGACAGAGGCCATGGAAACACCAAAGTAGGACGATGCACGAGTAATTTGCAATAATAATAATCTAACTTAACAATATCATTTTGCGTTTCAATGTAAAATAATAGGAATAGAACGAATATTCATATTAAAAAATTCAAGTACTTTATTTCAATATAATATAATGTATGTTGTCATAGTAGCCTAAATGCCAAATCTCTGCAACAGCAAGGTAACAATCACTCCACTGCGCATCATATAAATAAAACAGTTTTACAAAATAGTTTCATGTTATTCCTATGAAAAGTTCACGTCGCCTCTGGCACCCGCTTGCCGTGCGGCATCGACTTCAAAAGAGTCCATTCGTTATTTCTCTCGTTATGCCCAACTACTTCCAAGGTAATCCTGAAACGAGATAAGATGTTTCATGAGTGTTATGTTTGAAAAGGGTAGTACCACCCTGTGATAGCATAAACATATGTCTACCTGCTCCTTTTTAAATCAATGTCTATATGTACATATATAGCAATTATTCTCACGTGTGCTGAATGTCATATACTATCGTAGCAGGTGTAGTTGAAACAACGAGTTTAAAGAGACGTATGAACGCACAACAATTAGAAAACATTAACGTAATGTACAACTGTGACCAAAGTACTTCTCCTTTTTGTTATTTGTTGTAAAGACGTTAAGAGATTTTAAAAACAGTTTCGCCTCAAAGTTTGTGCTTTCTTTGAGAAAGCTTTTAACGGCGAGAAGATGAGTTAAAAACGAAAATGAATTTTATTATTATTTGATGAGAAAGTTTCGCAAAAAATAATAACGAATTATTTAAAAATACATTTGCCTTTAAGTGATTACGTGAGGAGAGAAATAAACCGCAAACGATTGCTGTTTGTTACATTTTTCAATTTCTCTTTCCACAGCAGATAGCGCATTGGATGGTATCACCTGCAGCATTCCCTCGCGGCTACACGTCAATCACAACAAACGAGGTCGTGTCCATTCGTGTCCATTCGTACCCATTCGTGTCCATTCGTTCATCCCCTTGCAGGTTATACAACTTTTACACAACCGTTAGAAGTAAGCAACATTGTTATTTGTTAGAAGCTATACAATTACAAAATACGATACATTGTTACAAAAGTGCATCAATTTCTCATAATTGTTGTAAATATTATGTAAAATAGGTCCGGTGTAAATTACAGATAATTGAAGCGGCAAAGAGTGGGCTATACCTACTGCTCGTCATTGTGCTGCAGCGCTGAGAGTTCAGCGATAAAGCGCCGGAAGCGCTGAAATTGGCAGCACGCGATCGCAAGGGCCGCTCCCGGTTCATACACCACAATAAATACATAATAATGCAGAAATATAAATCTAAATAAAAATATTTCAAATACTATTTATAAATAGTGATGAAGTGAATATAGTGAGACGCAATATACATACGTATAGGTATATACATATCTCTGTTGTATTGTTGGGTCACACTGTCGACGTCAGCATTGGCACATGAGTCACATGGGTCACAGGGGCACGCGGGTATGATCGCACGTAAATATGCATATCCAGCAACAGTAATTGCAGCACCGACAGCGCACGGAGGGCAATTTGGCTTCTCGTTTTATGCTGGAATTCGAAGGCGTTTAACCTATTTAAGTCGAAGCGATGCGAGGCCTTCCATCGATTCAGACTTAAATATCATAGAACGTAATATGCTTTTAGAATTATCCAAATCACTAATGACCATATCTATGACGAATAATCTGAATATATATTGACATATTATAAATTTAAAAGAACAAGTATTTGTCAGGAAAGTACACGTTTGCGTTGACCTATTACACACAGCACAGGATGTTCTAATTTGGATTTAGGGCATTTGATATAAGTATATGTAGAAAAGTTGAGAGAACGATGTGGGCTATGCCCTCACATAGACGAAGCAGAAGCTTCTGGAGGCACTTTCAAATATACATCCATGCTATGTGAGCTGCGGAAACACTGAACGTATGAGTGGGTATAGACAGGTTCTATTCTTTTCAGCAACTTGCTGTAAACAATGCTTCCGATTAGTAAAGCTGAAACATTTTAAACTTAAAATGTTTTTGTTTAGTTGTTGACATTGATTGGTTATTATTATTATTTTTTATGCTATTTACACTTGACATTTTATTATTAATAATTTTATTATATTTTGTAATTGACTCCTCCTTGCCTGTAAGACCATGCAAGTGACTGTGCTTAAATAAATAAATTGTAATAATAGTAATAATTTGCCGCAGTTTTAACGATCTATATGAAAATGTCACTGATCTTGATTTGTTCCATTTGAAGCCAAAGAAGCTCAAGTCTATTTTGCACTTGGCTTTCCTATAAC
Source organism: Tineola bisselliella (assembly GCA_028551675.1). NCBI lineage: Eukaryota > Metazoa > Arthropoda > Insecta > Lepidoptera > Tineidae > Tineola > Tineola bisselliella. Next base: position 20,037 of record JAPWLS010001503.1, read on the forward strand.
ACTCTATGTTCGAGCAGCAGACTGGCATTCATATTGAATCATAATGTATATAGTTTTCTTCAGATGTCCTAACACAACTATTAGGTTAACAAACTTAGCTTTATTTCTCTAGTCTAGTGTAGTTGTTACTTTCATGTGTTGGTTTGTTAACTGTTTATTTGTGTGTGTGTCTAAATAAATAATACACTTTATTGCTGAGTTCATTAAAATGAGAGCTCTTCTGAAGGTTACATAAAGACAAAACACAATTTCTGCCACATAACAGCCCACAAAGCATCTGTCTGCCACTGGCTAAAGTGTCACAATGTCACCCTGAATTGTTTCTGGAAGCTGAAGCTCGTTCTACTTTGAAGTTCCGTTTGAATTATAATGCAGGATGAAGTAGTCGTGCTTTTTAGAGCAGTAACATCGTAACATCGTGCCGGTCTGCTGGTTGCGTTTCACTAAATTGATTTTATTTCCCACGCACGCACGCACGCACGCACGCACATATATCTAATTTTAGTGAAAAAAAAACCCCGAAAGCAGTGATCTAGTTAAAAGTCACTTTAACACTTAAAGCTATAAAATATAAGTTTAGTTTGCAAAAGTTGTTTGCGGTTTCGCAGCGGATACCAAATGCCTTCGCAAAAGTATTCTGGCATTTTCTATTTTACATCTAGTAGAACTTTCTTCAATAATATTATGGATTTACGAATGAATGACTGAAACAAATTAACTTATGAAAGTTATGAAACTATTTTAAAATATAAATAACAATGTAAAATATTAGATTCTTCTTCTTCTTTTATTAATGGCCTCAGATGTCTATTAAAGACAATTCTGTCAATGTCGAGTATTACAACAGCCTAATAAGAAATTACACTCATCATGTAAAAAAAAAATAAATTAACATTTCAATCTCGTATAGCTTTCAGTGTCGTGCGCGCTTAATCATGGACTATGACATCCAATTATGACGACCCAGAGATACCTACGACCTGAAATAGTAAAATATGAGAAATATTATGTAAGAGAAATTTTTTGCTGTATTTGAAACGGGTCCAAGAGCGTTTAATAAGTCAGCAAAACGTGACCGCACCCTTCTGGCCTCTCCGTGCTTGTACTGCCGCCATTATGCCGGACGCAGACTTGCGAGTGGCTTCGACTTGAACTTAGTTCTGTTTTAAAGTTCAGGTTTCTAAATAATAAATGGAGCGAGCTTTGTGTTTGTGTTGTTCCTAATATATCTTCCATAGTCCGTGTACAGAATTAAGGATCTTTAATGCAACATTGTGCCAATGCTGGCGGCTTACTTCGGCATTGGGGATTATTGGTTGTTTTCAGTTTAAATTATTAATAAATTGTCTTATTAGGCTCCTGAGGGCATTAACAGAAGAAGAAGCAGAAAAAGTATGTCTGTACTGATTCGCATTCCTAAAATACATATAAAATATCAAAGTTTTCAATTTTTAATATTATTGATGTAAGGGTGGCGTTGTAGGAACGTTGGTCAATAAACGAACGGCTTTAAGGTCGACGGAAATTTTGTGTTTACACAAAGCAGGTAGTGAAACTTCCCAGTAAGAGCACCAGCAACCCTTTCTTTGTTCATAAACTTCTATTTCCCCTTTTACATTTTCTAAATTATAATACTGTGCTACAATTGTTGCAAGTATCTCTTTAATTTACGAATTAGAACAATCTTATAATTATCATTATTAATATTTTGTATTAAATATTCCAATTTTACGAGTTTGTTTTTGTATTCATTATGGCGAAGTCTTGTTACTAAATTAGGTTATTTTAAAATATGCTCCTTGTTTGTTGGTTTTGCACATAGTATCGTGTTTTCGCTGACATGATGTAACTCATTTGAAAGACGTTTAATATTGATATATATTGTTGATAATAAGTAGTAAGCCGCAAGATGATTTTAAATTAGTTTGTAAATATACGTCACATCAATCTTGCGCTTCTTTTCATCAAAGTTGCATTAAAATGTCTAATAAACACTATATGATAACATGTTAGTTTACTTGCAATAACAGCAAATTTTGAATGTACGAGTAAATAAAAGTAAAAATGGTTCAAACAGGAAAAAAATATTTTATCTTTTTTCCTGAATTTTTAAGTACTTGTTAATATATTGCGTACTAAAAATTGACAGAAAACTAGGATTTGTTAAAATGATAAAAACTTGACAATAAGCCTTTTGCTTCGAATATAACGACAACAACATGTCAAAAATAAGTAAATTTTCGGCATTTAATATTTTTTAAATGTAATTTTAGGGCTGCATTCGGGTGTATGGAGGCGGCTTTGTTTGAAGGGGTTGTAAGACAATACTTAATATATGTAACCCAATATTTACTATTACGTGTTTCGCTTTTAAAATGAAGCTTGATAGCAAAACGTACAAATGCGTACAGTGCGGTGAATCCGCAAGTGCATTATTCAAACAGTATGGACTGTCTGTGTTAAAATTATCCAAATGCGTGAGTAATTAACAAATTATATTGTTTTGACTCGAAAGAGGCATTGTTACCTTTTAGTTTTTATTAATTTTAGGAGCAGTGTCGAGGCTATGTGGATAAATATGTAGAATACGACCCGGTGATTGTCATGATTGACTTATTATTAATGTCCAAAGAAGCGCAGAGACACATTATATATAATAGTGATTTTAAGGTGAGACGAGTGCTTCCATGTTATTAATAACAAGCTTATATACAGGTGAACTGTTTTTCAGGCATATTGGAAAGTGCTGTTGATAGTGATGGTGGTGGAGACGTATGGCTTATGGAAGAACGACAGCCTGAGCACAATTGTCATCAACACATACTGCACCCACACTCGAGGACACACACATTATTTGTGAGTATAATAAAACAGCATCAAGTTGGAATTAGGCTACATCGAGTGTGTTATTCCACGTGGACCATAGCTAATGTAACAAATAAATGATATTTAAAGGTATATATAAACACGCCAGTCAACATATAACGCCATAGCATAATGTAACAAATAAATAATATTTAAAGCTCATACAACACTCTGCAGAAGAATTGGTCATCCTCTGTAAAATCCTGCTAACTCAATGAAAGGACCTTGACAGTGTGCTCCCCCGGAGTAGTCATATTTCTGGATCTGGAATGCTTGTTGTTGTCTGCATGTGGTGTGTAATATATTTTCCTGAATTCATTGCCACTTGTTCTTATTTATTCTGTTATTTGTAGGGATTTTTTAATGAACGAGGAATCGTGCAAACATTGGTCGGGTGTTCAGTCAACGGATTTATTTTTCACAGAGATTAATTTTTATATACTGTTTGTATCTGTATTTTTAGGTAAATATTTGTTTGAGATATTTAAAAATTATTAGTAGCCAATGAAATATTAATGTAAGGATCTATTTCAGGTGTCATTGTGTTTATTTTGAGCACACAATGCCTCATGTGGATGACTCCATCAGGGACTAAACATAATGGTAATGCATCACTTCCCTAACTCACAAGCCAGCAATACATGAACAGTTGGTAAACAAAACACTACTCTGGGTCATTCTTTTTGATGTTGTAACTTGAAATATGCCGTATTTTATGTTAAATGCAAACCAGCTGTTCACCACAATGCAATAATATGTTTGTGGCTATACCTCTGCTTCATTTGCAGTCTCTCTGGAAACATTAACGAAAGCATTTGCATTGTCGAATGTGAAGATAGTGTTCACCTTGGCGGCATTGATATGGGGCCGCCACGAGCCAACTCATTTGCTATTCGGCCATGCCTTGCACTACCTGCTGGTGTTCTTATACTCCGCTGTCATGTCCCACAATGTATATTCAGGTATGTGCTCAATTGGGGCTGGCAGAAGGAAGGTGTTCAATGCAGTAATTTGTTGCAGTCGTGTACGAGCGCCATCTGGTGGTGACTGCAGTGACACTGCTACTGAGCTCAATAATGAAGTTCAACGTGACAACAGCAGCAGTGCCCTATCTCAAGCAAATGTTTAACTAAATAACAAACACCAATTATTATCACAACAGTTTTATTTATACAATACAACAATATCAATTGATTACATGGTACTTAATAATAAGGAAATTCATCAAAATCATCATTTTTACAATATTATATTAAATAAATGAATAGAAAAATTAGAAATTAAAGAGAGCTGTTTATTGTGAATGCTGTTGAGCTCATTCACTATCCAGTGCCTGTGTGAGAACTCTTTCCTTCTTTATTACATCACCCGTAGTACAAAAATGCCTCATAGACCACACAGAACAAAGTTAAGCATTTTGTACAATTTAATTGATTACTAAACAATTGATACATGTCATCATAATAATCAATACACTTTAATATCATTGTCAATTGATATATCACAATCATAGAATAATGGATTACAATTTCATATGTTTTCCAAAAAGCAGTCACCTCTGCTGAGGCGGCTGGAAGAATGTGTACCCAGATTAACACTACCATAACTCTTATTGTATATGGTCATTCCCAGGCTGTCTCTGGAACGGCATATTAATTAAAAAGAAAACGACAATTCATGATTGTGACAATCTTTATAAAGTGAGTATTTAAATTTCCTAAAACCCAAATATAACCTACAATTTTATAAGACCTGCCCTACTCCATGGTAACAAGAATTACTTCTATAACATCTTATATACAGATGATTATAAATAAGGTATATCTACTTTTAAACATTACAAATGAGGACATCCACCCTTCAACTCTGTAGTTTAACTTACTATTGTGCTTTTAAGTTAATGTTAACTGCGAGAAATCAATGGTGAGTGGATGCCAATGTAGAAAAATAGATAAACCAATCATACAATTACACTTAGCACTAGAAACCATATTATAGTTAGTTTGATAGAGACCAGATCATGGCGTGACCGGCCGCACGTCATGGCCTATCATAACATCTTCATATACTATGTCGTCGTCATTTGGCAGGTTGAGCTTTCTACGAACATACTCTACTAAATTGTACTTTCTGGTCAGCAATACGAGCGCCCCGATCATCATTATTAGCGCCAATATTATTGTCACGATGGCTGTGAACACACTGTTGGACACCTCCGACGAAGGCACGCACTCGTCTTCGTCCCTCGAGTACCCGTCCACGCAAACGCATTCCTTCTTCCCTGTGTCGCAAATCTCTTTGTCCGCGCAAGGGAACAAATCGGACACGTTACATGGCAGGAAGTCCCCTGTTAGAATTAATAAACGCTCACACAACTTGCTCCACAAATTGATTCAATTAACTAATCATAGCGCATACTCACTCGAACTCGCAAAGTGAACCAGATTTAACACCAAAGGGACGATCACATCCGCGAACTTGATTCCCATGTCGGTTCGATTATTTTCACGTCTTCACATCACAGTGTATTGTAACAATGGCTTAGTTTCCCACTTATACTTGAAGCTGCGGAGAATGTCTTGTGAACGATTACCGACAACAAATTTCGGATTTCGTGAACCAACATCAGCTGTCAAAGTGTCAACCAATTCAACCACAGACAAGATAACATAATTGTTGTCAACCACAGACAGTCACCTTGTTAAACCCGAATCCTTGCCACGTTCGTCTACTTAAATAAAAAAAAAGAAGAAGAAGTCACGTTCTTTTTACTCTTTTATCATACTGTTGTTGTAATTAGAAACTAATTTGTACAAAGTTTTATTTACTATGTGACAATAAAACAAATATTATATTCCGTTTTCACATGATCCATATTAGCACCGAAATAAATAAAATTGCTTCTAAATACTGAAGCGTTACGACTACAATCAGGTATTTCGCATGTAAATGCATATAACTTACTAATTTACGAGTTTTATTTAATATAATTATATACCACAAGCTTAAAGCTTACTGACAATGGTAATTCATATAACTGTTATTGTGGCGGCATCTATAGTTATTTTTTGAAACTATCTCATAAGGGTTGTGCTGTCACTAATTCGAGAGTAACAGAACAGATGGCGCTGCAAAACCAAAGAATAGCGTAGAAATGCGAAACATTCAGGTTCACTTACATACATTTTAATTCTAATAAAAAAATTAAAAGCAATAAATACATTTCTTAAACTTTTTATTTCAAAATTACAAATTACATAAATAGTAATAATATTTTTTTTGTATAAATGGATTTATTCTTTGGCGTAAATATTTTTATATAATCTCGTTCAGTCTGATGTTTGTAATGTTAATATTATTTGAAGTTATATTCCTCCCCCGCTCCATATTCATATTTTTCAGGCAATATGTAATCGGCAGCGTCGTGGCCCTCAGCTTCCACGGCTCCTTCCTCCCCATTGTCACCGCTGCTTCCAGAATCAGGGCTGAAACCAACAGACAACAATAAACATGAAATTCATTTCTTATACGCACACAAAGCGAGAAAGCACTTACGATCCCTCTTCTTGTCCCTCGCTCTCATACTCTCCAGCATCATGCTCGGATGGTACCTCTTGGTATTTCGCTGCTGCAAACAACAGTAATACAATAATACAGACAAAGTAAACAGATATTAAATTGGATTGGTTTATTATTTATTCATAAAGATCTGTACAATAAGTGCATTTATGTTTTAGAGAAGCCACCGAATAATCCTTCTGAAAAGCCTGAACGGCCTCCTACGTCGCAAGTCACCTTTCTCCTCCTTGGGCTGGCTGTGTGCGCCGTCCTGCTCGCCCTCGTCTTCCAGCCCGTAGGAGTCCTGCTTTTCGAACTCATAAGCATCGCCCGCTTTCTTGTGGAAGGTGTCGAAGTGCTGGTACCCTTTCTTGCCGCCGCCGGATTTCTTCCTGGAGTATCCGATCTCGCCGTCTCCTTCGTTCTCGTATGATTTGTGGTAATTTGGCTGCAATGTCAGTCATATAACATTTTAAGAATAAAATAAATGATGAATATCAAAGTTCACCCAAATTTGCACTAATAATTACCGGCGCCGCTCTCACTTCTCGAATGTAAGAGCCGACAGACGCAGTGTCATCGGCTACTTCCAGATCCTCCAATGTCACGAGAGGCGCCGCGCGACCGAGGTGACCAAAAGCAACCAAACAAACTGCCACAAACCTCAACATTATTAACTTTTGCACTTTTCGAATTAAAAAAACAACTGTCACCGGATTGACAGCGCGCGCCTTAGTACGTGAACTGTCGAGCACCATTCAAAGTTGTGTTTTATATAAGCTGTCAATTGCGTGTCTTTCACAACGGACGACCGCCGACGGTGTTCTTTCTAAACCGAATGCAAAGCTAATGGCTTATTGCAATTAGCCGACCAACCCGGCACGCTCGATTTGTGACATTTTTTATGTCTATTGAGACATATTAATTCCGATTTTCTGACATTTCCTATAATTTCCTACAATTTGTTAAAATACTAAAGATCTGTGGAACTAAGTATTAGCAGCACGCAGTGTGGCAATCGCCTTACCTTCCATCTCAAATGAACGGTTTAATTTTAGTAAACAAAACCGTTAAGTGAAGAGACGTTAAGGTCCGCTGCACACGCTATGTAAAAACTAAATGCGAATAATTGTGAAATCCGAAGCAGATCAAAATGGTTTCCAAAGGGAAAGCCACGAACAGTCACTTTGGAGGGCAGGCGACTTGTTGCGAATGTGACAGCCATACTCAACCTTCGACATTGACCGCTCTTGACATTGATTCACTACATAACACTCATAAAACAATGAACACCAACAACATCCGCAACTCGTCCACCCTTTCACATCTTATTAATGTTTTATAAAATTCCTACACTCACAGCATGCATAATGGGCAATGGGCATCCTACCTTGATCAAACCTTTTCAGGATTAGCGCCAGAGTTTCCTAATTTGGGTGCAATTGAATAAACAGCAATGAAATGTGCCGACTGAGCGTTGGATCTCTCTGAAGTGCTCGTGTTCACTTCATCGTTGTCTTTGTTATTGAATATCATTTCCCATTCTTTTGTTAGTTTCATGTCTTCTAGAATTTTGGCACTGCAACGCAATATACAGTATTATGCAGTCTTCTATATTCCTATGAGCATGTGTGTGTTCGAACTCACGTAGCAGAATTGGTAACGTCAAATCTCATCAATGGTGAACCGATTTCCTGTCCGCGTTGTAAAGTCGACTTCATTAGGTTCGTTGCTATCTCATTCGCTTTGGGGTGTCCTTGGGGCACGATCAATGTCACCTGCGGATGGTACAACGGAGCTTAAAGACAATTACACAATAGATATCTCATGCTTATTATGAGCACAGATATACTGCACCTGCATTAACTTCTCCACATTGTGCTTGTCATGCAACTCCGGCGTTTTCAAACAATGAGCAGTGAATTGCATTAGCTTCTTGGATTTATCGCAAGCGACGCAATTGGACCACTTCATGAGCATGCCCGCGTCCCAGGGACACGTGGAGGCCGCAATCGCCACGCCCCGAATGTATGACCAGCCTTTGCGGGTTTCCAACTGTTCAGCCAACATCGAGTGACCTACAAACAAGACCAGGACGCATTTACGTGCAACCAAATTTGCGGCATATTCACCATATAATGCCAATGACCTTGCGCGAGTGCCCTGGCCACATAGTCGCTGAGTATCACGTGTGCGACAGTGTTCGCGTTGGTCTCCACGCCCGGCCAGATGGACGCGGCATGCGCGCTCACGAACTTGAGCACCCGCGGCACGTCGGCGGGGCGGGCGCGGCGGATACGCAGGCGGTCCGTCTCCTCACTACCCTTCACCTGATTGCGGACGAACACACTGCAGGTTACTATCTGCGCTTCCATGCATTACATCTAAACAATAAAACGCATAATAACCACAATCTCTTTAAGTTTGGAAGGTGCAGTCTTGTCAGGTTTATCGGCGAACTTTCTTGCGAAATAAGTGGAATTCAGGAAATGTGATCTGAGGAATCTCGAAGCAATAACTTTATTAATATGCTGTGCCATGTTGGTGCAGGGGTAGTTAGGAAAGGGCGCAACGCTTTTTACATTTCTTATTTTATGCACAATTCATTTTGAATTTAGTTCAATGTTTTTGCGGACATTTTTTTCAGAGTAATTTTGTTTGATTGCATAATGACAAAATGACAACGTCGCTGATGTTTTGTTTGTTTTTAATTGTTTTACGAGTGGAGAGTCCAATTAAGTAACACCTATTTTGCGTTTCGTTTGTTACTCCTATTATGCACAATTAATACAACAATTCTAATTTATATTTCAACCATTTTATTATTAAATCATAGTTTTACTAAATACTTCGTCAAATAAATAACTTACTGTCGTGAAAAAATGTCATAAAATAGACACCATACAAAGTTTGATAGAATATTTGTCAAAATCTCTTGTGTGGGTTTTTCATTAAATTAAGTTAATAAAAATGATATATGGCCATTATGATTCCTAAAAACCGCTTCCCCAAATTGCTCTCAATCGCCCCCATCACACAATGTTCACGGCGGAAATCCATGTGCAGCCATAACCAATGCGACAAAGACGTGAGTTCGTTTTACGTTTAATATACTTTCCACAAGCGCGGAGATCTCGTTCATTATTATAATGAAGCTAATGTTTAATAAGAATTGTATTTCAGTGTTTCGACATAAGAAACGTTATAATAGAACGTGGCGGACGCAGTCACGTGAAAATGATCGAGAACTTTCTGAATACCCATTACTGGTCGCGGGAACCCACCATCAATTCACTCTGGATGCCACTGCAGGCGCCATACCTGAAGACGCTCACCGAGATGTATTCGACATCAGGTTATCACTTGCACACGTTAATGTCACTGCTGGAATCACCAACAACCTCCAAAGGAGATGCTACTTAATATAACCACTAATTACTACAAATTTAAAAATAATTATGTAGCATACATACTATTGGGTTTATTGTGATTATTTTGAATTCATCTTTTATCTTATTTTATCTATTTATTATTAAAGTAAAACTACAGTACGATTCTCGATGGCCCCACACTAGGCAATGCCTGTGACGTGGGAATAAGTTTCATCAATCGTCATTCGAAAGTTTTATCGCGATAGTCAACTGCATAAGGTTTTATTTCAGGTGATCGGCTACTCGCATTCGAAAAGTTACCGAGGACGAGAGAACTGAAGTTGATAGGCGTCGGCGTTGGCAACAAAGTGTCCTCCTGGATGATCGATGAATTGGAAGAGTGGGCTCATTACACCGACTCCAGACCAGAGAAGCACCGGATGTACTTCATAGCGCATTGTCTCAAAGACCCTGATCTGTTTAAGAAATATAACACTGACTTCATATACGAGGTATTTGTTCGAATCGTTTATAATATAATCAATGCCAGCTGAAAATGCTTAATTTACAGTTAACTAATATTATATAGCACATGCTTTGATTGACGAGTTTTTTATGATTTCATCTCGTCATATGCCTTTCTGAAATCTCGTAGTCGCAAAGGCATATGCAAAATAAAGCTTTTTGAGATTAACAAGTGATATATGGCACGAAAATATCCAAAAGGTGCAAGTGCTGGCGACCACACCGGACGTGGCTGGCAACGGCGTGGGGTCCTTACTCCTGCGCAGGTTCCTGGATGACGCATTCGAGCTGAGATACCCCATAGTTCAGGTCATCGCCGTCAGTGATTATTGGTTAGTAGAGGGTGCTTGATATTTGTAAGATTGGTGCATTGACTCGCATGTTATTGGCAGTGCGAGGATCTGCGCCAAGGCCGGCATGAAGCGCGAGTGGACCATGAAGTACGAGGACTACTGCGATGACAAAGGCCAGAAGATATTCTACCCCCGCAGGCCTCATCATCAGGTGTCCATATACACGAAACAACTTGACATAAAGGCCATATTGAGGGGCGAATTCAAGCCTGCGTTAAAGCCTTTCTGTTCTATAAAAGGCAGTGAATAACGTTCGTTGTACGAGTTTCATCAAATTGTTACAAGTTTTTAAAGTACTTTATTTTTGTTATTATTAATAAATTGTCAATAATTTAAATTAAAATAAAAGTTTTATCTCTATAGTATAAATAGTTATATACGTATGTGTAGGTTATTGTCAAAAAAAAAAAACAAATGAAATAATTTAAAAAAATATTGTAATAATAAAAAAGCATAATAATAACAATATAAAAACATTATTCATAATCCGATTGTATTTATAAAAATATATAAGTTACCTAAACAATAATACACAAATGCTCAAATAATGCCAAAGAAACCATTTGGCAGCATCACGGACCTCATTAGGATTACAATTAAGTCAGCGAGATGAAAAAAGTGAAAAACAAACAGCGCACAATCGGTTACGGCAACCCAATTCAATAATTAAAATGTCGCAAATTACTTATCACTACTTGAACTAGCCGCTGTTGTGTAAACGCAGCGTAAGTGGAAAAGACAGTAATAAATATTAAAAGAGAAACTTAAAAATAAGAAACTAAAGTAAAGGAATGGCTTGTTTATAATAAGAAAACAATCAAAAAAGCTATTTACTAATGTGATAGGAATCAATAGCTTTTTCATACATTACCGTTTTACTACGCATTAAAAATAAATTAACTATGTATAGTGGTCAATGTAACACGAAATAATTATAAGTTCAGATAGCTGAGATTAGTGTAGACAAAATGGAAGTCCAATTAAGATTTGTTAGTATTGCCTCACTGTTGGGAATTATTGTATTTTTGATTGTATTTTGAAACCGATGCGACTAGTTCTTCTTTTGGTATCCCCAATGCGATCCCCCTTGTTTCCCGCCTTTCTTGCCATGTGATTGGTGGTTTTCATGATGCTCCTCATGGCCATCCTTGCCTTTGTATCCCTTGTGATCAGCATCCACGTGGCCCTTTTTGCTGAAATTTAAAAAATGTCACACATTAGTCATTTAGCACCAACTGATCCATTCGGTGGCTAAGCGCTGCATTACCTGTATCCCTTCTTCCCTTTCTCCAGATAGTCGTGTCCGGCATTGACGTGGTGCGCCTTCTTCTTGCCGCTCTCGTCGCTCGCGTGCTTGGCGTGGAACTTGCCGTAGCGGTGGTGCTCGCCGCTCTTGTGGAAGTCGTCGTAGAACTTGTGCTCCTTGTGGTATTCGTCTTTGTGGTATTTGTTGTGGTAACCTGCGGTTGTAATATTCGTTGCACCATATACATAAAAATAATAGACAAATAAAATATGCTTATTCTAGAGGAGGCATGCGCGTGAGTTCAGTAACTATTTATTTATGACTTAATAATACAGTATATAAGTATAATAAAATAGTACAGTATAAGACCAACACAACCGTAATATTTACAAAATATTTCGACCGGTCCATTACAGTTCTGTTAATCCGAGATGTTTAGAAAAACACATACTTTTGTCATAGTTGAAGCCACATGCATATAAATGTATGTTTAATCGGTTGTATTGAGTGTAAATATTATGTTTACGCCGTGAATTATGAATGCTGTGGGAGAGAGAAGCGACATTTACGCGATTTGCGATATTTGCCAAAGCATATCTAATAATAAACTCTCGAACAGTGGAACGAACTGCCATTTCTTTGCGTGGAACAGCTTTGAGCGACACTGAATTACGACGAAACATAAATAATAAGATTGTTTCTGTAATAATGTCATTAATACCAAAGTATGAAGTACGTGGGATATGGTCTGGCAATTATTCTGCATTTTGTGGTTTAGAGAAAGCGTTGCGATTGGCATTTGTTGTGTAACGCGACCTCAGGTGGAGGTGATCGGAGGTGATCGCTTTTCCTTTTTTTCTTCCATTCAATTATAACTATATTTTGTTTATCGCAAACAATTGGGTCGTGTCTTGTACGTCACTTGTATTTCACAACGCAATTCTGTTTATTTATATATTTGTGCATTTATATTTAAATTTTGATAAACTGATATAAACATGGTCATAAAATACATTTGTAAATTGAATTAATATTTGCGATTATACTGAAAATATACCTTTGGTTTTATGCCCTTTCTTGTGACCCTTCTTCTCAGCAAACTTGGATCCTTTGTGGCCATGCGCCTCTTCCTCGTGTGAGCCCTTGTGTCCCGCCTGGTCGTGGTGCTTCTTTTTCTTGAGGGCTTCCTCCTCATATTGCTTCTTGTGGTGTTCGTCTGTCTTATGTCCTTTTCCACCTTTGTCTGAGTGATGCTCGGATTTGTAACCTTTTGAACTCTGAAATGTTTACATTTGAATACATCTGGCCATTAGCACCCACTCTGCTATCAGCAGCTCTTGCTTCACGGAATAAAAACTCTAAGAAGACTTCCTGAATGGCCTTCAACTGATAATATGCATATAAAATTACAAAAAGTTGCATTAAGTATTGAAGCAAGGCCGTCTGGTCGCAATATGCACTTGTCCAGATTGAAAACCAATGGAGCATATCACATCTGCGCCGTGCACCGACTCGGCTGAGCCATTGTCGCAATAGACACCAATGATTTCTGCATCTACTTTTGTTAAATTGCATTTGAACAGCCAAAAACCACAGCACACAAAACATGGACACAAAGCCACAGTAAGCACACAACTGACCTTGGATTCACCTTCTTTATGGTGTTGCGCATGCTTCTTATGTCCGCCGCCTTCCGAATGTCCGTGCTCTTTCTGCTGGTGGTGGTGGCCGGCGCCCGCTGCGGCCTGATCGTCAACTACTAGAATGGGGCGACTGACAGAAGCTAATGGCAACACTTGGTTAGCGACAGACACTAAAGGCACTTTGAACGGCGAAGGCTGTAACGTATAGGCAACGGGCACCGCACTCACGTATCGCGCCTCCTCGGGGGCTCCCTGCGCCGGATGCAGCCTGTGGTAGTGCTCTGCGCTGGCTGCCAGCATTTCGTCGTAGGGCGGAGGTGACGGCAAGTAGTCGTCCGTGAACTCGTGCACCTCGTAGGGACGCACTTGCCGGCGACTCCTGTGTTCCTCGCAGTCGCGTCTTCTCCTCGTATATATTTCATCATCATCATTCAAGTCTCGTTTCGCATCATCGTATCCCTCGTCGTAATGAATGTCCTCGCTGAGATCTTCCTCCTCGACCCATCCCTCCTCGGCGGCCACGGCACTGGTTAGCAAAACAACAAAGAGTAACAAAAACGCCCGCATTTCAGCAGGTTCGGCTGACGGTTGCGTTTATTGAGAGTCCCGAGGGTAGTCACACATTAGAGTGATCACACTGATTAACGCTTGTTGCAGCGCCGTGGGCTTTTATATCGTGCGCGATAATCAGTGTTTGTTTGTTGACACAACTTGTTTAGTTGGCTGCGTGTCGTAGACTGTCGCCGGCCACAGAGAGCGTGCTCAGTGCTCGTAATTCTAAACCGTGTTCTGCGACAACACGTACATTGGTAACTCGAATATTTCGCCTTCTTCCATTCAGATTACATGCACATTAAGATTTCATACTTGATTTATTTCAGTGCTTTCATATATATTCAATTCGATTGAATTTAAACATTTCTTACACAAAAAATTACATTAAAATTTTAATAATAAATCTGCTTTGGTTGTTAGGTTATTCGTTAACATTCAGGTCATTTTCACTGACGCATGCTGTAGGGCTCGCATTCTGGTTTTCTCAGTTACTGAAAGCAAACAATGCAGACAGCTCGTCGGCGTCTTATATGCGAAATATATCCCGGGTTAATGACCAATCAAAAATAAGCAATTATAATCTATGTACAATGTGCAGAAACGAAATTACGTGTTTTCGAATCGATGTTCTTAAACGAATGAATGGCCGTGAATATATGAAAATAACTTTTACTTGTTTTACACAATCTCTTGCAACTGTTTCGTGCATTTTATTGTTAGTTTTATAACAATACGTCGGGTTACGAACGAGAGGCGAGAGGGCGCGGCATGCTGGGTCATGTCGTAAAACTAATTTTGCTTCACACTCCTTTGTGTAATTCCTATTAAAATGCTACCTACCTACCATTCTTATTTAATTTGTAACATTTTCGCAAATTTTCAATTCTTTGTTCAATTTCTACGTTTATTATTGCGACTTACGAAAGCCAATTTACACAAAGTGCAACACTTCACACACAACACTCTGCCAGAGGTCTCATAATGCAAATAATAATCAAGACACTATCTTGCACTCTCTGCACATTGTTTGTTATTGTTCATCAGAAAGCCACCAAAAAAGCTTCCACAAATCTATTTGATTATCGATTACTTATATAACTCCCAATGCGTACAACGATACCCACGTAACAATGGCGTCTTAAATAAATAGAAAGTATTGCGATCATTCTTTGGGCAAATTAATTCGACGCACGAAATTAAATAACATTAAATTTATATTACACCTCCGAGTCGTGGGAACTACTGGGTGTAGACTTTAAGCTGGCTGTTTGGCTTTTAAAAGTATTATTACAGTAATACCCCGCTTTACGCGACCCCGTTATGCGCGGTTTCACTATAACGCGAAATTCAAATTTATTATTAAATCACGCGAAAGAGTGCGTATAAACATAATGTAGTCATCAATTTCTCTATGGTCGCGGGAATTTCAGTTAGCGCGATTTTTTCCGGAACGTATCCCTCGCGTAAAGCGGGGCATTACTGTACTTTAGTTAGTCAGAGAGTTAGTCAGAATCTACGACATTATGGGAAGGCATATGGCGAGAAGAAATCACATGAAACTTGCCAATCATAGCCTATACAATATAATGTTAGTATGTACAATTCTTGTTTGGCTTTAAGCATCTTAAAAAAATTAATACAACGGGCAACACTTCATGCGACATTGTCTAACCCTCCGTCGGGCGCGGCCAATCTCACAGGCACAACAATATATAGGTTGTATGAACTCTTTTAGTTTCTAGTCTGGTTTAAAAGGGAAAAAAATTCTATTACTTTTGTATAAAATATATTTCTAAACATTCCAATAAAAAAGATTGATTTTGATTTTCATCTTAGATTTAATTAGAAAAAATGTAATCATCAATTTTCTCAATGAGCCCGTCAAGCACACCGCGCCCGATCTAAGGAGTTTTTGGGGGTTAAAACGAAGGGTTAATAATAATATGTAACGTGTTATTTGCGCGGGAAGTGCACACAGAGATAGAGTGACGTGCATGTTTTATTGACAACATTGTAGTCCATATTGGCACAAGCATACTACTATCAGTATCACGAAATGTTTGCATGCGAAGTGGAAAGTAACGTTCACCTTGATGCTCGCTGCAACTGACGCACGTGCAACGCAAACATGGGTGCAGTTTGTGCTGGGACCACGGTGGCTCTGACCTGTAGGGTACCTAATCAAGTCCTAGGATTAGTTCTGTAGATAGAACAATATTGTATATAGGGCTTTGTATTTCATGAAATAAAGATTATTATTAATTTAAAAAAACTTTACATTGAACTTACTTGTACAGTAATACCCTGCTTTACGCGACTCCGTTATGCGCGGTTTCACTATAACGCGAAATTCAAATTAAGCGCTCAATTGCCCCGCATTATGCGAAAGAGTGCGTATAAACATAATGTAGTCATCAACTTCTCTATGGTCGCGGGAATTTCAGTTAACGCGATTTTTTCCGGAACGTATCCCTCGCGTAAAGCGGGGCATTACTGTAGTATCTAGGTATATTTATATACACAAAAGACAATAAAACTCCTTAACAATTGTAATGCTTTATTTTAAAATTAAATTGAGAATATAATGTAAGTATGCTTCATGCTCCCTCCCACTATGCTTGCCATATAAAACCCCCCCTCTCTCTTTCTCATACAGTTAGGAAGTACTTAAACTAATAAGTCTTTATTAAATAATCAGAAATATACGATTTAATTCGATCATTCTCTTTGATTTTTGTTAATTTATGATCGCCCTTTGTGCAGGCTCTTTGGCCGATCTCGGATTTGTTATGAGAGCTTGAAGATATGCTTTTCTTGCTGAGCTTTTGGCACTCGTCTGCGTCACTCATTGCGCCCGACTTGCTTTGGAATATTTGTGCCAATCGTATACTTAATTGCGTTTGTTCAATTTCCAATTTGCTATGATGGAGGCACGTTGACGTTATCTGAAAGAAAAAGATTCTTTTTATTTTATTTATTTATTGTAAATGGGCTCCAATAGAGCGCTTTTACACGTCAATACAAATACAAATTTAATAATTATCAATTTGATTTAGCTGCTGTATACTGGCATTGTCTACTTACATACTAATGTCATAATAATATATAATAAATCTACTATGATGTAGAAGAATAGCTGCTGTATAGGGCCATTGTATACCTATCTTCAATTTTAGTATATGTACTGCCGAAGCTATATAGATATATTTCTACTACACGACCACCATATCTGTGCACCTGCCAATGTGCTCTTTCTCAGCCAAGTGCACAGATATGATGGTGATTAGTTGATTACTGAAAACAATACTGACAGTGTGGTGATGATGCTTATCATACAAGAGTGCGCGTCCCGAGAGCTCACTCCGCAACTGCCAGCTCCGGAGCAGTTTCGCACCGCCTGGACCACAGCCTGATCTCACCACTTGCCATCTGGAAGTTATATAACGCTTACAAATTAGATTTAATTAAATAATTGACCATAATTATTGTGTATGTCGGAGTCCCAATCGAGACTTGATTTTTTTATTGTATTATTATAGAATTTTGTGTCGTCCGAGAAAGATAAGGCTATGATTGACAAGTTTCTTGTGGTCTTGTGGTGATACGCCTTTCCAGGCTAGAATCTGACGATGAGCAAGCGCACGCCTTTAGTGCCTATGCCAATAAACGATTTTCATTTCATTTCAATCGAGCCGTCTTTACGTCTTTGTATGCACATCCCTACTAATATTATAAATGTGAATGTGAGTTTGTTTGTTACTTTTTCACGCAACAACTACTTAACCGATCATCATGAATATCCTATACTTTTAACACTAGATTTACCAGCTTAAATATACCTATTTCTACCAAAACCAAAAAAGTATATATTTGTTACAAATATAAGTAAAATAATATAAAATTCATAAAACTAATTCTTCTGTTATAAATTAAAGAAGATTAGAAGAATTAAAGAAAATGTTACACGCAGTAGGAATTTTAATTTGATCTTGCAAGAGCAGTCATTTTGAGTGATCTGGTAAATCTAGTGTTAATTATTTATTTTTTTATTGTTTTACTATAGTTTCCAACTGACTATAATTTAAGCTGTTTGGAATCATATTGATTCATCTGTATTGAAATGATCTCCGCGGGTAAAAGCTAGTATAAAATATTAATAAACGTAAGATACCATACCTGGTTAATAATTGCAATATCCTGGCAGTTTGGCCCATACTCCTGAGCAAGAGGCAGGAGGCTCTCAACGACATCAGGGAGCCGCGGCTGAGCCTGTCTGAAGCCCACCTCCTGAAAGCCAACCTCATGGCTTCCAAATAATACTGCAGTGATGCCAATTTCAAACCTGCGGGAATAATTCCAACGTTATTAATCTAATCGGTTTTATATTTATATCTAGAGTAAAGTTTGCTCAAAGCAAAGAAATAACAAACTACATATATTTATACAGAATTATATAGATAAGCACTACCACTTTTATCCGTAAAATTTAATCGTGTAATCCACTTTGAAGGAGTCAATCTGTTGGTAGCCTTTGCATCCATTCATAGACCACAGAAGCAGTGTAATCACATAAGGAATCCATTTGGATACCTATATCTCTCAATTTAATTAACATATAATGTAAATACAACTAAAAACCTTCTTTTTTTGTAATCAAACAATGTATAAGATTTTTTTCTAATGTATTATTATAGTACAGTGATTCCCAACCTTTTTTTTTGTTGTAGCAAAATTTGACGGCACACAAAGAAAAAGATAAGTTTTAAAATTATTTACTTACCTATACCTGTATATATATATTATATGTACTACAAAAATAACTTAACATTTATTAAGGGATTAATTACAAGTTAATAATAAGAATACTTTTAATGAGAAGTTTGAGTTTGATGTTTTTTGATAATTTAATTTATATTCGGTCGTAAAAATGACAATGCTACTCTCATATCGTCTTTTACATTCAACAATTTTAATCTTTTTTAGTTTTAATGTTGGTTAATGCTGAAAATCCGAATTCACACAAATAAGATGTAATATTAACTTTATTATATACTAGCTGTTGCCAGCGACTTCGTTCGCGTAGTAATGCAGATATAAAGTACTATCAAGTTTAAATTTTAACATGAAAAAGCAGTCATTGTGACATAACTGTAATAGTTAGACATATGGTATCGCAGACCTTTTTTGTAGATATTGATGTCCTCTATAAAACTGTAGTACATCACTTTGCTCTATTGTCAATAATTTCCGCAGCGTACGCAATATAATGTTTTTTTTTTGTATTTTTTTCACATTTTGAGTTACATTATTGAAATTTTTGAAAATATTCTATAGCCTATGTTCATCAGGGATAATGTAGGATTCTAATGGTAAAAGAGTTTTTCAAATCGGTCCAGTAGTTTCGGAGCCTATTCAATACATACAAACAAACAAACAAACAAATGTTTTTTCTATATATATTGGTACAGATCTATAATTTGGCGGCACACTTTTAGAATATCGTGACACACAATAGGTTAAGAATCGTTGTTCTAGTACACAAAAAGCCTAACCTTTGGATTTTAACCAATTTCCATAAAGCACATAATGCTCCCAATTATCAGGCTCCATTTGTAATAGTGTGTTGATGAGTTCCCTCTTTGCGGGTTCAGCTGTCAGATGCAGCAATTCCAAATAAGCCTGAGTGAATCGAGGCTGCAGCATTATGCAACGCTTCAACATTCGCTGCGCTTCCTCCAGGCGCTCTTTCCTCCTGAAGTAGGCAATTAATTCGATTACTTTATGTGACTTATAGAATACTAGCTTTTAATTCTTCCCTTCTTTTAATTAATCAATATGATTCCAAACAGCTGAAACTATGGTCAGTTGGAAACTATATTAAAAAATAACATATTTTATAAAAAAATAAGTATCGTATGTTACTTCTAGTACCTCTAAAAATATGTGTACAAAGTTTCATGATGATCGGTTAAGTAATTGTTGCGTGAAAACGTAATAAACAAACTCACATTTATAATATTAGTAGGGATTTGAAAACGCCTGAATAAAAATAACAAAGAACAGCTTTATGTGTGGTGTAAATGGTTCATTACATTTGTTTCTGTATACATAACAAAAAATCAATCGTGTTATACAAAGTTACCTGTATAATTTCCCAAGATTATAATGTGCGTTAACGTGGTCCCTATTATATTTGAGCGCCTGAAGGAAATGGTATTCAGCTCGACCTAATCCCACGACCAATGTGCCCAAGTTGTTGTGAGCGCTCGCATAACTCGGCCATAACCTTCGAATAAATTGCATTTTAAAGGCTACTAATAATAATATTTCATAATACAGTGTTTGTCGTAACTGCGACAGACCTGAGCGCTTCTTTGTAATGTTTAATGGCGTCGCCTTGTTGTCCGACATCTTTCAGGAAATTAGCAAAATTATAATGAAGTTTGGCATTATGAGGCAACACTTTTAGATCAGCCCTGAAATATTTATGAAAATGAAAATCGTTTATTAGCATTGGCACTAAAGGCGTGCGCTTGCTCATCATTAGACTCTAAAATTATTACACATATTTTGTAATCTCTTATGTAATATTTTCACACTTCATACTATGCTATACCTGAGTAACGTCTCCCTGGTTCTCCAGTCAGCATTCCTCACTTGTGTTCTTGTGACAGCTGCTACAACTGTCAGACACATCCAGAAGAAGAAAAACCTATGCACCGCAATCGAGCATCGTCTCCTCCATATTAACTGCATACCGGCCGCTGTTAGCAGCACTGAACCCACACTGAAATCATAAATTTCCTGTAATGGGTCACGTCTACGTACTTTTTAGTTATATGAATTCCCAACTTAGCAAACAACGTTAATAACAATGTAACAATGTAAAAGGTATAAAAACGCAAACATAGATAACCTTGGTATATACAACACGCGTTCAGCAATAACAAAACCCACTGTGAGGAAGATGTTCGATGCTGGCAAGTATGGGATCACGAGCAGCAACGAGCCAGCAACCACTGGAATATGTCTTTGGACCTGAAAATTCATGTTTCATTATCTAATTATTACCCATATTACTTTAAACACACTGACTCAGAACTAGGATACTCTATAGTATAGAGGTGTTAGGACAAAAATAGGACAAGCATGTGAGAACAGATCGAGGAACAGACTGCTGTGCTAACCAGTGAGTCAAAGAATGACCTAATTAGGAATGGTAGTTAATCTCGTTTCAAATGTCACAATTATAATAGTTAAGATGTCAATACAATTTCAAAATCAGCTAAGGCTATGTGCCCACCCCACACCCTTTCGACCTGAAAATTTATATGGTTGTAATTCTATTTGTCCATTAACTATATTCTAGCTTAACATAAGACGGAGTGTGGTCTCATATGCTATTACAAAAACTGTTTTTTTATTACTTACTACCTGTTACCAGCGACTTCGTTCGCGTAGTAACGAAGTAGTTAAAGAAAAAGCAGTTATTGTGACATAACTGTAATAGTTAGACATATAGTATTGTTGACTTTTTTGTAGATATTGATGTCTTCTATAAAACTGTTGTACATCACTTTGCTCTATTGTCAATAATTTCCGCAGCGTACGCAATAAAATGACTTTTTTCACACTTTGGGTTACATAATTGTAGTTTTCATACGGATCCCTAGCGTTTTTGAAAATATTCTATAGCCTATGTTCATCAGGGATAATGTAGGAATTCAGTACATACAAACAAACAACCAAATGTTTCATCTTTATTATATTTGTATAGATTATCACTAAAATTAATGTAGAATTTCTAAATACTTACATCAAAATCCATGATACATCTCCAAATGATCGCCAATATTATTAAAACAGCGGCTAATGTCATGACATTGCGCGCGTCATATGGTGACGTCACGAGCGCCACCGACCCCATCTGCCAATCATGACTCAAGTCCATGGGGTACATTAAGAGCCACCAGTTGAACGCCGATAGATAACTGAATGTCATTAATCTGAAATTACGTTGTAAAAAAACTCTCACTGACCCGTGTTATGTGTGTGGTGTTATATTATAGTTTGTATAAATAATGTATAGTATAATTTATTAGTACTTGTCTATTAGTATTTGCCTATATGTGATAATGATTGTTTATTAAGTTAATTAGTTAAGTTTCTTTAATAACTCATTAATGTTTCATAATAGGTTTCACTGTTGTTCGCCATTAGCTTTAAGTCATTAACGAAGTGGACTTTGTAAATCATTAATAAGTGGACTTTACAACTCATTTGCAAAAAGGATATATAAACGGCCCACAAGATTCAATAATAGAGATTCGATATACAACTCTTGACCAGAGAACACTGCTTAGTTTTAAGCAATAAATAAATCTTTACATCAAAAAGTGAAGTTTCGCTCTCGCCATCTAACACCCGGATAATTTAAAACCGAATGAAGATCTCGGCAGTAGTTTCTCAAGAGACAGGCAAACAGTTTTACAGTGGTCTTACCTGACATGAAAGCTGTGATGGAAAGCAGGCGGATTGTCTTGTGGCGAGAAGGCTGGCATTGTACCTTGCAGCATCGCCAGTCTGCCTGACACGAGCAGCAGTAGACCGAGTAGAACGCGGACTACTCGACCTGTTACACTGTTGTATCTCCAACTCGATCTGAAATTAATATCTTGGAAATTCGAAACTTCATACGCTAGATTATTTTCATTATTTGATTTGAAAACGACTCGAATTAAAAAACTAATATTTTATTATTTTAAGAATATCAATCAATTAATCAGAGAGTTAATTAATTAGTGCCTAATATAATTTTCAATAGATTTAGAATATAATTTTCGTCTCCTCAAGCCGGCATAGTGGAGTCGACTGCCTGTGGTAACAGTTGTCAATGCTCATGGACCGCACTCTAGCTTAACACCAGACGGAGTGTGGTCACATGCTGGGTTAATATATAAAAAAGCAACAAAGTTTGGGACCTATCTACTTTTATTATGATATTACGCGTTCTGATTCACTCAGTACACGAATCAGTAGAGGAAGTCAGTTAACTACTTAAGTAATACACAAATATACGAACTTATTAAAACAAGGACACGACATATACAAATCAAATAAAGCATTGAAGAGCAATGCGGTGACTGCGATCTCCTTCATCATCATGCCGAGTGCTGCTACGACCACGCTCGACCACACACGGGGCTTGCCTGCTGCACTTCTGGAACGAACATTAACGTTTATTAACTCAGATTGGTTGAATCGCAAAAAATCCCTTTATTCGTTGCATTTTTGTTTGACTTGTTTTGCTATTTTAACAACAATTACCGCAAATTGGTTCTTTGGATATTTAACATATTAATGATTTTATTCAATACGGCTTTTTTTTTACGTAATATTGCGTATTTATCATTTTTCATGATGATCGGTTTAGAAGTTGTTGCGTGAAAACGTAACGAACACACTCACATTCACATTTATAATAATATGTTTAAACCTTCCGAAATATCTAAAACAATTTCAAATAACTCACCCGTGATATAAAAGAAGTGAAGTAAGAAAAAATAAACAAGCAAGAACATCAGCACGACCAACTATACCCGAAACCTGTAGAGAAAGGAATTAAAACAATGTATAAGGTTTAAGATATTCACTCAAAAAGAATCACAAATAAATTCACTTAATTGGGATACTTATATAAAATTTATAAATAAACATAACGTGCATTGACTACATCGTATTATACTAGAATATTGACAACACCATTACAAGGCACTCAGACCCATTATGTTTTTGATGTGAAACATCTATTGGCGCGGGTATAAACCGGATTGTTGGCGTGGCGACGCTTGCCGTGGCGACGCTTGCCGTGGCGACGAGTTTATTTTATCGAGTTATTTCTGAAATCTATATCATTTAAGAAGTTTTCGAACTTTTAATTTTTGTATTTGATAAAAATAAATGTTTCTTAAATAAATAGTCATCATTTTCTGTAAAAAAATTCATAGTATTTAATTTTTTCATTAAGCAATAATTAGTTCCTGTTGTAATCTTGTCATTTACGCATATGACTTGAATAAACTCGATGTTTCACATCTGCCAGGCGCCCCGTGACGGCTCACATTTTTTTTAAATTCTGTTTTAAATTTTTATTATTAGTTAAGTATATTAAACGACAATTCATTATATATGTGTATATGCTTAAATTATGCATTTTATTTTGACTAAAATGCTTTCTCATATACGATTTAATAACTTATTTGAATTTATTTCAATTCAATCATTAAATCTGTATGGTCTGGGATTTAAAATATTGCTTTTTATTTTTTGTTTTTCCATGTATACTCAGTTGTTACAGACCAGCGGTTCGCAAACTGTTTTGGCGAAGGAAAAAGCCTTAATATAAATAATTATAAAAAACTGATTTATATGTATTTATGAATAATCATATTGCAATGTAATATTTAGTTGGAATATTTAGATGTAACCTTATAATCTCCCTTTGGTAGGTACTTTTTGCAGTATTCTAGCCCTAGGGTTCCGCGGAACACACTTTGAGAATGGCTGATATAGACAAAGCATCATTATATTTGCCGCTCTTTTATGGGCACACGATTTATAATTCTGTGAAATTACTTTTTACATCTGCGACCACAATTTTAAATTGAACCCCAGTCTATTGTGAAAATCCATCAGACATTGGTGTATAAAGTAATTTTTGATAGGCTGAAGCAGCGGAGAAACATAGCCGAAGTAATGTTACTTCATTGTTGTCTTTCTCGGGCGTATGGGATTGCGTCGGTTGAGTGACAAGGACGACATGCGCTGTTTTGGTTAGATATTACTTTGTGTGAGATTTGCACTTTTTTGTTTCGGCTTTTTTATTCAAGATCGTTACTAGGTCCAAGTGGATTTAGATATTACATATTAGGACGAACATTAGTCATTTTGTAGTATTGGTCGTAGTTGGTGTTTAATCTGAAAACTTACTGCATGCGATTTGGTTGAGGCTGTTTTTTTGATATTTTATGGTTTCATTTCAAATTTTAGAATAAAAAAATAAGACTATATCGCTTTGATTGTATTTAAATGGAGCAATTTTTACTTTCATATATCAACTTTTTATTATTTATCATATGTCTATATGTCTCGTCCTTCTTCCAATACCTGAGAAGCTGCACTCCTTCCAGCGTTACATCCAGAAGTTGTACGTATGCAAGCGACTACTCGTAACAAAAAGCAGAACACATCTCCAGAACGTCTAAATTCGAACGACCGCGCCTCAAGTGGCTGTAAAAGCCCTTTTATGTGCTGTATCACAATTTTATCGACATCGAACCCGGGACGAACCAATAAACTTTTGATGGCTTGTATTTATGAAATATTGAACGGTTTAGTGATATCGGCCAATCGAGATAATGTTTCCAGCTACAAGCTAAAAAATATAGGTATATATAAATTAGTATTGTAAGTGTAACGGAACGTGACCAACAGTGGTTGTCATTCTATCAAAAGAAGTACGAATAAACGCACCTCTGAATAACAATAATAAATATTGTTTTATTTTAAATTTTGTTTCACATTAGCAGTTGCCCGCGACTTCGTCTGCGTAATAATGAAGATATAAAGTACTATGAAGTTTAATGATGTTTCATATTTCAGTCAACAGACAATGCCTATCACACATCTGTCGCAAAATCAGTTCCTAGCTATCTACTAACTATAAAACTACCTCCCCGCCAAATTTCATCTTTGTACGTCAAGTGATTTTCGAGATTTTTATAGTATAAATATTAAATATACTATTGCATAATATTTTTCATATTTTGGGTTACATTATTGAATGTTTTGAATGAATGAATGAGTTATTGAATATGTTCATCAGGGATAATGTAGGATTCTAATGGTGAAAGAATTTTTCAAATCAGCCCAGTAGTTTCGGAGCCAATTCAATACATACAAACAAACAATCAAATGTTTCCTCTTTATTATATTAGTGAGTAGTTCTCATGAATTTGCGAAAAATGACTCCGAATAATAATAAGAATATAATTTGCAATAATGGACAATTTTATGTATTCAATATATAGTACACAAGTAACTTACCTCAGCTGACTATGTGGTCCCCAGCTTTTTTGATTTAAATGAAAATAAACTGGTGGTGAAAAAAGTCAATTATGAGGGAATTATGATTCAAGTGAGGAAGTGAATTTTTATAATACTATGATTATATTTAGATTAACTTAACACGATAAACGCCTTTTTTTATCTGAACATGAATTTATTTCATTAAAACTAGTTTTTCAACATTTTAACAAAAATATATTTTTAAATTTACTGAGATCTATCATTTTTTTTATAGTTGTCTTACATTTAGTCTTACTAACATTAAATTTTTAAAGATAAATAAATAATAGAATTAAAGTATTTTAATTCTATTAAATAATTGAATTTTCAAGAAAAAACGAGTTCACTAAACATTAAATTTTTAAAGATAAATAAATAATAGAATAGTGAGGGAATGATAAAATCAAACATAATCTACAAAAACTGGTCAAACATAACCTCAAATCAAATTCAAATTCGAGGCAAGATTTTTATTCCTCAAAACATGTAAAACATCATAATGATTATTATAAATAAAATAATTACCTTATATTTAAATAGTGTGAGGGAATGAGATATAAAAATGTAACATTTAAATATTTAATAAAAAACCATTTGACAACATCACATCTCTTCGCGCCTTGCAACAATAATAGTATGGCTTCATTAACAATGCTGCCAACTGCAAAAAATTTATAAGCGCGGCAACCTACGATCCGATTTAAAAGTACAATCTAGGTTTTAGTAAAAAGTGAGGGAATGATTCTTTTTTTGGGACCCAGATAAATATTAAATTTCCCAATGATTTCTTACTCGGTACCTAATGAAAAACGTATGTACTATTAAATGCACTATTTTTAATATAATTACTGATCAAAACTAGTCAAATTACACAATAAATTAATGATATAATATTATTTAAATGTTGAGTTTGGGACACGATGAGGGAATGATATTTGACGTATTCGGTTACCTGCCATTTATGATTGTGAGATTGAAACACTTAAATGAAGTGTGGCTCGAGCAGCTTTAGTAGTATAGTTTTCGTGAAAAAATACAAAGTCTACAATACAACGTTAATAATATATAAAACTGAGCATGGACACGATTTTCGCAAATTTCTGAGAACTAGTCATATAAAACTTGAATTCAAATTGGTTCCAGTTACATTTTTATACGAGTAGCATTTTTATATGATTTGATATAATTCCATCAAACACCTAATATGAATCAAATAAGAAACAATTTTCCTCAATTTATCCCAAACGCCATTGCCAGATAACAATTGAGTATGTGCATTTATATTGGTCCGTCCGCAGCGTCCGAGGGGTCCGCTGATTTCTCAGTTCATTAAACACGCAGCCGCAATATATCTAGACTTTGATTGTCAAACAAAAAGTGGTCCAACCCTCTTAATAAATTTTGCAGGAGACGTCAAAAAACAAAGAAAAAAGCGAATAAAAGACATATATGACTTCGAAATAAAATCGACATCGCCGCCGCCCCTATCAGCGAACCGTGGAGATTCTGCGAGGGAAAACATCAAATGCTGATAATAAATTTTTGAGAGAGCGTCTATCTGTTTTATGTATTAAATTGTATTTGTAATAATCGTTTATATTCATAATTTTTAATGTGCTTGTAAATCATCGTCGAAAGGGAAAACGTAGGTACAAATACAATGACTCACAATGAAATATTAAACATTTTAAAACTTATCTATACTAATATATAAAGAGGAAACATTTGATTGTTTGTTTGTATGTATTGAATACGTTCCGAAACTACTGGCCCGATTTGAAAAATTCTTTCACCAGTGTGAAAAAGAATCATTATATTGCGTACATTATCCCTGATGAACACAGGCTATAGAATATTTTTCATAGTACTTTATATCTTCATTGCTACGCGAACGAAGTTGTTGCCAAGCTAGTTATTGATAAAAAACTATCATAATATCATGACATATTAAAATAATTATAATAAACATCCTATAAAACATTTTTATTTCCTTTATTCTTTATGATAACACACTAGACTATTATATTTTGTAGTCATTAAATTAATATATTAAATTTACTTATAGCTAAGCACAGGCTATGTTAGGTTCTCGAAATAATCAACGCAAATCGAAACGACGTAAGACGAGACATATTTTTTCATATGTTTACATGCAAAATCCAAGTAGTCCAATCAATGAACTTTTGGTCCTATGAAAAAAAAAATTCTAAACCGGACAAAAAAAATACAGTCGTATAGGAAAAAAAAGAATATGAGTGTCTGTGTGGAGCAACTCGCGCTGGACTGAAGAACCTAACCTAAAAAATTCCGAAAATTCGAAAAAACGGTTTTTTTAATAAAAAAAAAATGACTCCGATCAGAAAAAGTTAAATTAGAAAGTTGTAGGTATTAAAAAAACGCATCGATTCGTTTTTGTTGAGTTTAATTCAGTTCATAACTTTTCGAGTTATTTTTAAAAAATCATCGAAAATTACCATTTTTAGTTTTTATAATAACTTTTTTATTTTTGGTTTTTTTTTTTGAAATTCACCAAAAAGGTAGGTATTTACTAGCCAAGTAAGATCTTTTTTGTAAAATTAAAAAAT